>OZ037731.1:9461601-9726601 GCA_964035505.1 Watsonalla cultraria
TCATATTCGGTGAAATGTGGGTGTTGAAAATTACAACACCTCTGCCTACCCCTTCGGGGAATACAGGTGTGAGCATATGTATGTATGTATGTTTTAGATTTAGATTATCACTCAGCGTGCCCAAATGAGGTGTTCAAGTTGTCATAATAAAATTCAATCCTCATTCGCTGTCTACAAAAGATCCGTTGACGAGTGAAAGAGTTTTGTGAGCGCATACAACATCTATAGCGCGTTTTCTAGCTTAACCAGCCGCTTTCTCAGCGTCGCACTCGCCGTCGGTGTCGGTGTCGGTTTTAAAGATACGAAATAAAACCTTATGCTCAATGCATTGTGTATAAATTTCTTATGAGGAAACCAACGCTTGTCGTCGAGTTCGGCGCTGAGGAACCTTAGTGATTAGCGCGACAGAAAGGACTCGCTGTGCCATCACATAGAAAGCCGAAAAGGTTAGTGAAATGCCTTCACTACTCTCCCTTTCATAGCCCATGAAGTAGAGTACCTATCTCACTAAGTTGGTGTCTGTTTTCAAGAAGTAAAGTTGGGGCAACTATGATCGCTTAAACAGCACATATTAAGAGCTTGTTAACTTTTAATTTTATTATTACGATATCATAATGAAACGTCAAAGCTCAGAAATTCTTAATACGATGATGGTAGGTTAACCGATGAGTTATAAGCGCTGACCTTGTATACGTAATAGTTATTTTATGAGTCTCCGTCTGTCTGTATGGCTCGACGCGAATTAAATATACAAAAAAGTTATAGGTGTCATGGGCTTCGGTGTACGTGTAGGGACTTCCATAGCGTGAATGAATGAGCCGGTTGTAGGTAACGGTAAACAGTTTATTAACAAGCACAGGGTTCATACAGCACAAGAAGAAAGTTAGCACAGCACAGAGAAGCAGTAGACACACAAATATAATAAGAAGGAGTACAGAAAAATAGATGAGACGTGATTGGGATAAGAATTAAGCAAAGCAGCACAAGTTTGTCGCCTGAGTGCCGGTTACAGACTAAATCATCGAATGACTCGGTGCGCCGGCCGGTGCATTGGAATGCGGGCAAAAAACAGCTGGCCGCCGTGCGTTTCCATTGCGCCGGGCGACACTAATATTACTATTATATCAAAGTTAATTTGATCAGTGAATTTGGTGTTTATTATTATTATGTGTATTGTAAATATTTATATAAAGTTGTCTTTTTAATATTATGTATTTATATTATATTTTAAATTTTTATATTTTAAATAATTATATTTATTTATGTATGCTGCGCTGAATATAGATAATAAGACAGACTACAATAAATGTGTGCAAGGTAGCCCACATCACTCCCCCTCTAGACCGTTAGTTCGGTCGATAATAATCAGGAAAGCGAATGGTTCGCCCAAAACGAGTTTTCCTGACTGGTTCCTGAGTCTTATGGTTTATAGACGTGGGTGTAGGGGCAGGAGTAGAAATGGTGGTAGGAGTAGGGATGGAAATAGGGATGGGGGTTGGACTGGGGGTGGGTAAAATAATGGTATTGGGAGATGGGTCGACCAGTAAATAGGCCGGTTTCAGACGGTCTATGGAGACTGTTACCATCTTCCCCTTTACCATAATTTTAAAAGTCTTATCCCCTTTTTCGATGACCTCATAAGGTCCGGAATAGGGAGGTTGTAAAGCGCCTCGTACCTTGTCATCCCTGAGAAAGATATGGGTTGATGTCGCCAAATCTTTGTGCACGAAGATTTTAGATTTGCTGTGGCGTGAAGCGGGTATGGGCTGTAATTTAGAGACAAACTGGTGTAGGCGAGTGGTAAAATCCGACACATCAGTTGTATCGGGTGGAGTGGCCTGGAAAAATTCTCCTGGCAGACGCAACTCCTCGCCATACACTAGTTTGGCTGATGAAGCCTGCAAGTCCTCTTTAAATGCGCTTCTTATGCCGAGAAGCACGAGAGGCAGCGTGTCTACCCAATTGACGTCAGCATGGCACATAATAGACGCCTTTAACTGGCGGTGGAATCGCTCCACGAGGCCATTACACGCGGGATGGTATGCAGTTGTGCGGCGGTGCTTGAATCCGACCACTCTTCCAAGATATTGGAAGAGGGAGGATTCAAATTGCCGCCCGCGGTCAGTGACGACATCAGATGGACATCCAAATCTGGATATCCACGATATCAACGCCCTTCCTACTGACTCTGCAGTCATATCTACCATCGGCGTGACCTCCGGCCAACGTGTGAAGCGATCCACAATCGTCAGGCAATACCTATAACCGCTTGATGGCGGAAGAGGACCTATTATGTCCACGTGAATAAATGCAAATCTAGCACGCGGCAGGTCAAACGTACTGAGTGGGGAAGACACGTGCCGATGAACTTTAGAGCGTTGGCAGGGCAGACACTTTCGCGACCATTCCCTACAGTCCTTACGAACCCCAGGCCAAACGAAGCGCTCGGAAACCAGCTTAGCGGTAGCGTTGGCTCCTGGGTGGCTGAAATTGTGCAAACTGTCGAATACCTGTTTTCGTAAGGGTTTAGTCACAAAAGGTCTAGGTGATGAAGTGCTCACGTCGCAGTAAAGTTCAGTGTTGCTGCTAGGAACTTTAAGCTTTTCTAAACGGAGTGAAGTTTCATCACCTAAAAATTTGGTAAGCTCTTGATCTGTAGTTTGCGACGCGGCTAGTATGTCTAGATCTATCGGTAACTGCAATTCTTCCACACGGGACAAAGTATCGGCAACAATGTTGTCTTTTCCCGAAATGTGTCGGATATCTGTGGTGAATTGAGATATAAAATCTAGATGGCGATACTGACGAGGCGAACAGTTATCTTTTCGGTTAACAAAAGCATAACTAAGCGGCTTATGGTCAGTATAAACAATGAAATGTCGAGCATCTAACATGAAGCGAAAATGTTTGATGCCATGATATATAGCCAAAAGCTCGCGATCGTAGGGAGAATATTTCTTCTGAGCGGGATTGAAGGCTTTCGAATAGAATGCAAGTGGTTGCCAGAGTCCATCCTTCAACTGCTGAAGAACTGCTCCCATGCCCCAATCAGATGCATCTGTCAACAAGGCCAGTTGAGCATCACAATTTGGGTGAGCAAGGAGCGCAGCGTTAGCCAGGCTTTCTTTGCAAAACGAGAAAGCAGAAAGAGCATCACCAGTCAACTCGACGGGGTGAGATGCTTTTACTGAACCAGTAAGCAAAGCGTTTAGCGGTGCTTGGATTTTAGCAGCATGTGGTATGAAACGCCTATAAAAGTTCACCATGCCCAGGAAACGACGAAGCTGTCTCACCGTCTTGGGGGCAGGGAACTCCTTGATGGCCAGGACCTTGGATTCTAGGGGCTTTATTCCCTCTGCGGAAATAAGATACCCTAAGAAACTGACCTCATTTACGCCGAAGATGCACTTTGAAGTGTTCACCAAGATGCCATAATCTCTCATCCGTGTGAAAAGTTGGTGGAGATGGACTTCATGTTCAGCCTCTGTGCGCGAGAAAACTAAAAAATCATCCAAATAGGCATAGCAAAAGTCAAGACCTCTGGTTAACTCATCAACGAACCTTTGGAATGTTTGGCCTGCATTCCTTAAACCAAACGTCATGAATGGGAATTCATACAGGCCAAAAGGAGTCGTGATGGCGGTCTTCAGGACGTCGTCTGGATGGACTGGAATTTGATGGTAAGCCTTTTCCAGGTCGATTTTACTGAAAACCCTAGATCCAGCAATGCTGTGAGTGCAGTCCTGTATGTGCCTGATTGGATAACGGTCAGGGACGGTTCTGGCGTTCAACATTCTATAGTCGCCACAAGGACGCCAGCCGTTATCTTTTTTAGGCACTAGATGCAACGGGGAGGCCCAAGGGCTGTCGGAAGGTCGAGTGACACCAGTGTTTAGCATCATCTGAAACTCATTCTTAGCTATCTTTAACTTATCGGGAGCTAACCTACGAGGAGTGCATGATACTGGGGGGCCAGGCGTGGTTTTAATATGATGGACGGTGTTATGACGTGGAGCTACTAGTGTGCCTGAAGGGCGAGTTATCTCAGGAAAATTATTCAAAATACTGTGGTATTTAGTGTCACCTGAAGCTATTTTCACTGAACAAATATTTGAATCGTCAACAGGAGCTTGAGATGATAATGAGGTCGTATTATCTACTAAACGTTGTTTCCTACAGTCCACAATCAAATTAAAATGACTAAGAAAGTCGACACCAATGATTGGCTTTGTAACATTAGCCACTACAAATCGCCATTGGAAATTGCGTCTTAAGCCAAAATTTAAATTAAGCTCTAAAAATCCAAAAGTGTCTATAACAGAACCGTTAGCTGCACACAACTGGTAGTTAGTCTTCTCTCGGCGTTCTCGCAGCGCATCTCGAGGGTAGACACAAAGGTCACTACCAGTGTCTATCAGGAACTGGGTGTTCGAGTTGCGGTCCGTGATGAAGAGGCGACTTGAAGGGGCCGGGCAGTCGTCTGTCGCCATTAGCGAGTGCCCGTCGCATTTCCCGCCTTTTTAAAGTCGCATGGTGAAACACAACTATTCGCGCTGTCCCCGAATTTGGAATGATACCAACAAATTGGGTAACGCCGGTAGTTGGAGTTCGATCTCGTCCTCTGTCGTGCCGGTGATGGTGATGGTCGACGTCTTGGTCTGGATCCTCTCACGCGGTTGTTGTCTCGCTCGTCCAATCTCAGAGCCAGTCTTTCCACCATATGCTTTAGCTCTGCTATCTCAGAGTGGTAAGAAGGTGCAGCGGATGATGAAGACGCAGCGACCACTGGGCCAATGGGTGAGGTCAACTCCTGGATCCGATCAGCTAGGTCTGCAAGTTGCTCAAGAGAGTGAGTGGGCTGCGACGCTAGCACGGCCTGGATGCCGGAGGGTAGCCGACTAGTCCAAATGGTCTTGATAAAATCAACTGGAGCTGATGAACCAGCTAGATCCTGGAGATGACGCAGGAACTGCGATGGTTTTCTGTCACCTAGCTCTTCGTGGGTGAGTAATTGTTTTACTCTTTTTTCATGGGAGGCTGACAGGCGCTTGATGAGCTCCGATTTAATTTTAGCATAGCGGTGCTTAACGGGAGGATTTAAAATGACATCCTTCACGGACTTGGCGTGGTGAGTGTCAAGATTGTTTACGACACTGTTGTACTTCGAACGATCGTCTGTAATATCCAGGGTATCGAACTGTGCTTCTAGCATAGCGAACCAAAGTTCAGGGTCCTCCGGAGAAAATTGTGGAACCTTTAAACTATATTTTCGAAAATCGGATAACGTGTGGTCAGTGGAAACGCACACTTTTTTTTTTCGACGTGTAGGTTCGTGTTGTTTGCCTCTAGATCCAACTGTGTTGGGTGAATCACTACTAGAATTACTGCTCTCACCTTCGTGCTCCGTCGGGTTGGTCACCAATATAGGTGTCATGGGCTTCGGTGTACGTGTAGGGACTTCCATAGCGTGAATGAATGAGCCGGTTGTAGGTAACGGTAAACAGTTTATTAACAAGCACAGGGTTCATACAGCACAAGAAGAAAGTTAGCACAGCACAGAGAAGCAGTAGACACACAAATATAATAAGAAGGAGTACAGAAAAATAGATGAGACGTGATTGGGATAAGAATTAAGCAAAGCAGCACAAGTTTGTCGCCTGAGTGCCGGTTACAGACTAAATCATCGAATGACTCGGTGCGCCGGCCGGTGCATTGGAATGCGGGCAAAAAACAGCTGGCCGCCGTGCGTTTCCATTGCGCCGGGCGACACTAATATTACTATTATATCAAAGTTAATTTGATCAGTGAATTTGGTGTTTATTATTATTATGTGTATTGTAAATATTTATATAAAGTTGTCTTTTTAATATTATGTATTTATATTATATTTTAAATTTTTATATTTTAAATAATTATATTTATTTATGTATGCTGCGCTGAATATAGATAATAAGACAGACTACAATAAATGTGTGCAAGGTAGCCCACAAAGTCACCCTTACTACTTTCGCTGCGCCCATATCTTGTGACGACACCTGAGTGCCTAGTGCGAGTTTTCTTAAAATCGCCGTCACATGTCATCGCCTCGACGTAAACGCAGATTTGTATAGGCTCACAATAGTGTCATGCTTAGGCCGACAGAGGCGCTGTTCCAAACCCATACAAATCTGCGTTAACTTTGACGTGGTGACTTGTGACGACGGCAGTGAAAAACTCACACTTGGCACTCTGTAGAAGAAGTATTTTTTCAAGATAATAGGGGAAACATAGTTTTAACGTCAGCAAATTGATAAGTTTATCCGATGGGAGCTATAAATAAAATCCATGGCGGCTGCTGAAACTGAAACTAACCTCAACTCGCATTTTAAGGGATTCCGAGGGTACGACATTACTTACCTTGCAGGAGATTTGGATAACATGAAGTAATTATTATTATATCCTATATTTATTGTCTATAAAAAAAGGCTCATTGATGTTAAGATAAATGCATGTTTTTGTGTAGCTACCTACTACAGTTTTTTTTTTACAGTTACAGTTCTTCTCAGTAAAGGCAACCTTCCGAACCTGGCAGTAGCATGTATAATCCATGTCGTTCTGACGATTTGAAAGTACTTTGTAAAAAGTCTAATCGAATAAAGATATTTTTGACTTTGACTTTGACTACATACCCGCGCCGCGTGGACCTGTCATTGTGTGAATTTCAAGACCATATTACACTGAACATTATTTAAATTTTAAATAAAGGCCAGGCATACATGAATGTGGATGGTTACAAGTGGAAAGGAAGACCTAAGAAATGATGGATGGTTTGTGTGAAAGGTGATATGACTAGAATGGGAGTGAATACAGATATGACGGCTGATAGAGAGAAATTGAAGAGAAGAACACATTGCGCCGACCCCAAATAACATGGGATAAGGGCAGGAGGATGATGATGAAAGGACAGGCAGACAGACAGACAGATTTTTTTTTAAAACTGTTATTTTAATTAACTAAAATACTGTTATTTTGGAATAATATTCAGATATTCAATTTTATTTAATTGTGTAGATAGATTTCAATATATAAACTTGCACACAGTGCCAATGCGTTTTTATACAAAAAAAGTCTCAAAAGCTATATCTATACACACTGCAAAATTTACAAAAATCCATTGTCAAACTTACCTATCGCGATGAAATGCAATGAACTGACAGACGGACAAACGGAGACATTTTTAAATATTCTTTTTATGTAGGTATGTTCCATATAATATTATACTTTCGTATTATGCATATAGTGAAAGTTGTTAATTTGTATTACAAACAGGCTCTTGAATTTTATTTATCTCAATATATATAACTCAAAGGTGACTGACTGACATAGTGGTCTATCAACGCACAGCCCAAACCAGTGGACGGATCGGACTGAAATTTGGCATGCAGGTAGATGTTATGACGTAGGCATCCGCTAAGAAAGGATTTTGATTCATTCTACCCCCAAGGGAATAAAATAGGATATGAAAGTTTGTATGAAACTTTGTCAATTTCAAAACCGATCGGGCTGAGACTTTGCATGCATAATTTATTTATAAAAACTATTAGGGTGCCGCGAAATTAAGCATGAAACTAAATCCACCCAGGTGAAACCGCGGGGCACAGCTAGTCTGTATGTGTAGCTCATGTACAACCTTTGCATTTTCTTGATCGAAGCTAATTCCATTCACCAAACGACATAATTCTATAACTCGTAGGTAGTAAAATAACATTCTGCCGTTGTCCCGGTAGTATGGTAGGATTCGGTTGCAATAAACGCTGTGTTATCGGTGGCACTCAATTTGCCAGCACATTACATGGCGCGGGTGAATTACCTCCACAAGTCGATGCTCATACTACGAGTAGCACTCGAGCACTCTGGGATTAGGGTGTTTACACGCGTTACTTCCATACGTGTTAAATAAAATAAAACAGTTTTTTTACTGCGGACCTACCAACATGGGTTTAAGCAGAGCGTATTTAGAACTTCTGAGCATTTTCGTACCGTTCAATTCATTTTGGTACCGTAAAATTAAATGTCAAAGCTTAGAAGTTCTTAATAGGGCTGTCTTAAAATGAGTTTGTTCAATGTTATTTGTATGTTTATGTTACCAAATTGAAGAATGAATAATTAAAATACAATAGTACTAATAATAATTTATGACGTGTTCAAAACGGGACAAAAATATTTCATACACGTACAGAAATTATAAAGGATTTTATATTCAGAAAATTTACATTTTCTCACAGGTAAGTAACGTAGACTTGAATAAAATAGGCGTCATAAATATGTAGTCAGCCTTAAAATTATGGTACAAAGTACGAGATAATTTAAGTCCCAATAAGACTTTGTATTTCTATAAATCAAACGATCGTGAAGAGTTACAAACAAATCACAAACTCAAAAATTACGAAACCAAAATCTATGACGTATTTTTTTTTGTTTCTTCTAAAATTCTCACTTTTACGAGACAGGTTTTTGTAAGTTTAATATCATAATCTATATCTATATTTATATCCATACAGATAAATAAAGTGTAAGTGTCTGTTTGATAATCCAATATAAAAGCTTTTCACTAAATACATATGAAAGTGTACACGCTACTGACACTAAAAAATCAAGTTCTAAAATTTTTCTCTGTCTGTCTGTCTGTCTGTCTGTCTGTCTGTCTGTCTGTCTGTCTGTTTGTTCCGGGTAATCTCTGAAACGGCTGGACCGATTTTAATGGGACTTTCACTGGGAGGTAGCTAATGCTACTTTGATTTATTAAAAATATTAGGGTTCCGCGACAATAAGGATGACACTAAATCTACGCGGGTGAAACCGTGGGGCACAGCTAGTTTTTGAAGGCTAAGGTCGTAATTGTTATTTGAAGTAAAATTTGGAAATACTCACCGCTTCTTTGAAACTTACTCATGCCTTGTCGCGCGTGTTACTAGTTAAGTATTCGAATGTGTGTATATACATACATGCATTAGCATGGTGTCAGTCAGTTGTTAAGAATTTAAATATTGAAAAAAATTGAATAAAAAGATTGCTTGAAATAGTAACTTAATTAATTACGTGTGTATCCGAGCGTCCAAGTAACTAACTTGTTTGTGTACTTTAAGTTACTGGAATCCTTAACCAATGTTTCCTCTTACAATAGTAACAGTCACGTGTGTAGAAAGCCTTATATATTGCGCATTTGACTGCTTATGGCAAATATGGCGGTACTGCGGGGTCCACTAGCGTCTTATTACGCGGCTAATTTGTATCGGTCCCGAAATATCCACGAGATTTACTGCTGCCCAATACTGCTGGCGTTTATAAGGGTCCATCATAATTTGGTAGGTTAGTATTATATGTATTTTCTTTTCCCTGGTATTGTACCTGTGATTTTCTCAGGATAAATGTGATATATTTTTTTTGGACACAAACACGTGTACACTACACTAGGTACTTAAGATTTCTTTAGCACACCTTAGGCGGATTGAAGTAGTCAGTGTGTTCTAGATAACTAAAAAGGCTGAGAAATAAATATAAAATTAAATAAAATAAAAAAAAATATATATAAAAATGAATCCCCATTTCCCTTGGTCACGGCATTACGCCTAAACGGCAGGATGGATTTTAACGGGACTTTCACTGGCAGATAGCTGATGTGTGACTCAAGGAGTGTTTTAGGATAATTTTATAAAAAAAAACAGCATAAAACTAAATCTACGCGGGTGAAACCGCGGGGCACAGCTAGTGCTTTATAAATTATTCTGGTTTCTTTACGATGTTTTCAATCATCTTAAAGTATGTGGTGTAACATTGGACTGAAAAACTCATTCGTGATCCCGTGTGGCATTACAGATCAAATCCTTTGATTGCGTTATGTTACTGCGGTTACTAAGGTCACCAGTGCTCCATGGAGGGTTAGACTTACAGTAGATTCGCTGTGCTAGCAATAGTTGCACATTAACATTTACGTTAACATTACGCATTACAACATTAAGTTAGTGCAGGAATTTCTTTGTTTATAAGGTAGGCAACGCCTGTTTTATACGCCTGGTTTGAGAAGCTCGTGGCACAGTTGCTATTGCGCATGTGATTCGATCAGCGAAGTTAAGCAACCATACGCCTAGCCAGTAATTGGATGGGTGACCGCCCGATGTCCCTCCGTGCCTCGGAGAGCCGTCGGTCGCTGTTGCTAACTTAACATCTTGGGAATCGTTACAGGTCAGTCAGAGGCTTAAGAAAGTCTGACAACTGGTTTAACCCAGATTGCCGATATTCCTCAAAAAAAAGGTTTGCGAAGGTCAGATGGCAGTCGCTTTGTATAAAAATCAGGTGATCAGCCACATCGGGTTGAACCATGTAAGGTAGGCAACGCGCGACTGACTTTCGGTGCTTCAAGCATTCACAGGCTACAGTAGCTTACCATGCGTTCTGTACGCTTGTTTGTTGCCATAGTAGTATGAAACAAAATCACAAAATAATAATGTTTGTTGTAAAGTCACCGTATATATATCCTGCAGACGAAGTCGCGGGCAGAAGCTTGTAATCCTTAATACACTGTTTGTATTTTTTCTTTGTGAAACGCTACGTTTCTGTAACTCCGATTTATGCTAAGTCCAGTCGTGTGTTCCACCTTTACGACACAAAGCTGCGCTTTGGGATGTCCAAATATTTTCCTTCACACAGATTTCCTGGTCCAACAAAAACTCAAACCACTTTCGTCTCTAAAAATATGGTAATACGATCCATAATTAAATTGTATATGCATGCTAGTATTAAAGAAGCATCAGTGTGTTTAGTACGAACATTCTACGTAATCTCTAGATATTTACCATTTTTTAGTATCATAAGTCCTCTTTGTATATTTCTATTTATGTTATTACAAATCTCTAATAGGTTAAAAAATAAAATATATATAACGTTATATATATACGCTTATTTCAGAAAATATACAAATGAATGTAGGTACCTGAAGGCTGAATAATACTTTATTTCATTACTTTCTGATTGATTATTTTAGGTGGAAAGCATACAGTCCACCTGATGGTAAACGGTTACTGTACCGTATGAAAGTTGGGTCACTAGTGAGTCACTCGCGTGCAGACTACCTTGCCTAGTGCGAGTTTTTCACTGCCGCCGTCACAAGTCACCGCGTCAAAGTTAACGCATAACGCATAACGCCTTTGTCGGCGTAAAGATGACACTATTGTGAGCCCATACAAATCTGCGTTTACGTCGACGCGGTGACTTGTGACGGCGATTTTAAGAAAACTCGCACTAGGCCCTCTTATGTTGAATTGTGAAACGATTACTGGCTACCAGCGGTTTTTACTATGATAGGTTGGTTGAGTGACAATGACAGATAAATACACGTCATATATTCATCATATACTGAGTGCAAATGAAAGTATAAACGGTACTGGTATAGAATTAAAAAAACACTTTTTCTTTGCCTGTCTCTTTGTTTCAGATAGTCTCTGAAACTGGGCCCATGTAAACGAAACTTTTACTTGTAGACAGCTGATGTTTCAAGGAATGACATGCTGCCTTTATTTAGAAAACGTATTAGGGTTCCGCAAAATCACGAAAGTTAGCAGGCACAGCTAGTCTGACTCATTTAAAAGTCAAATTTACGTGGCAATAAGAGCTCGCGGGAAGACCATATGATAGATATCCAACATATTCAGAACCTTTTTCATAGTACTTCCTTTATTATATTTGTATGAAGTAAAATCTGAAAAGAATCGGTCAAGCAATTTAATAAGCTGTGGTAAGTATTTAGCAAAGGAATCTGAAACGAGTTTTCAAGAATTTCCAGGTTTTTCAAGTATATAATTAAATATTAACAAGAACCTTGTAAAAAATGTTCTTGGTATCCTTATAATGCTTGGTTATTGAAATGAGTATTATAAATATACTAGAGAGAAAATCAGGAATATATCTTTAAGGATTCGTACTGAATTGTTACGTTACCATTAAGTACCTAGTTGATTGAACTGTGGGGATTGGTCATCCCAAGCTACACATGTTCGAAGTATACTTAAGTAGAACAATTTGACTTTATGTTATACTAGCTGTGCCCCGCGGTTTCACCCGCGTAGATTTAGTTTCATCCTTATGGTCGCGGAACCCGAATATTTTTAATAAAAGTTAGCCTATGTCTGCTAAATTTCATCAAAATCGGCTAAGAGGTTTAAGCGGGAAAGCGTAACAGACAGACAGACAGAGTTACTTTCGCATTTATAATATTAGTAAGGATAGTAGGGATAACAAAACTTGTGTATTGGAACTATGACCATGGCCTCAAATTGCTTAGCTGATATATTTATTATTCATTAAACTGAGTTTCTAAAAGCAACCTTCTGAACCTGGCGGAAGCATGTAGGAATACTATATAATCATACCATTGGAAAGTACTTTGTTAAAAGTCTAGTCATAGAATAGAATCTAAAGATCTACAGATATTTTGAATTTGAGTTTTGCTACAGATGACAAATTTGTTTAGATACGAATAGTTTTATAATAATTACGACCAGATTTAAAACATGTTAGTTTTACTTAAAGCTTCCGTTTGAATACAAAATATTGTGGTGTGTGAGGTATTTTCCCCTTGACCTATGTTTCAGAAGTGCCTTAACAAAGTCATCACATCCGAAGAGGCTGTATCGCCGAGTGCTTGGCGCGGCGCCAGAACTGAAATTGGGTTCTAATTGATGCTCCCACTACAAGCCCGCTATCTACCGATGCATTTAATATTTTAACTTAGTTATTACTTAAGTAAACCTTTAACGTTATAAGTTTGTGGTTACAAAAATGTTCTAACTAACTATAAGGCTCTTCTTAATGATTATGCTATGTTTTTTTATATTTAACTGATTACAGCTGATTTATAGACTGCCTATACTAACGGCCTATATACGTCATCCCAGAAGAGTCCCCGAAGGTAAAGAGAAGTCACAATTCACCGAATATGATCACGTGCCAGCGTGAAGTGAGTCCATCACCGTATGTATTTGAATGACTTCTCAGACATGTAAGTTTCCTCACAATGTTTTCCTTCACGTTAAAGCACTTGGGGTGAAATTACTGTACTAATTTTTTTAGAAAAGCTGATTGGTACAGACTCACCACGGCTCTTTCACGGCAGTTAGAAATTTAAATCAGTAGTATAAATTTGAAGTCGCCATTTCCATACAAAATAATTTAGTCTGTTGAAACATATCGTTGCTCTAAACTATCTTGTTGCGAGTTATACTACGAAGGAGATGATCTCCGATAGGCTTATAGCAAAAAAAATTATATTAAATTCAAAAGTCAACGTTTTGTCATAGTTTTAGAAATCACAGCGCGAAGTGAGGGTGGGTCACTAGTTATTATATAAAATTATACAAAACATAAATAAGGGATGTAACAAATAGCTTTAGTGCTTTCACTGAAATAACTCGTAGAACTTTTCATCGTAACAAAACAGATGTAGGTCTCAACAACCATTAATTCTAGGCACAATCGTAAGGTACGATGTGTCAACCGCCCGTGGGGGAATCACGTCGCCTTCCAGACTAGACTTGGCATAAAATAAAAATATAACAGCAAGGTCGCTTCATATTTGCGACTTGATAAAGATACCTGAGTAGGGGATAATAGGATCTCCCGTTTGTCGGAATTGTTTGACTAAGGACCTAGTTACCTTACAGAATATCATGGCCAAAAGAAAATTGAAAATAATTTATTCAGCTTAGGCGCTTATGAAAGTCAGTAAAATTACTGAAGAATAACAATCTTGTAGATTTCATCATAACAATCTATTCTATACAAATAAATAAAAATGAGTGTTTTGTAATTTAAAACTAACAGTTTTAACTATATGCAATTGACAGTATATACTTACGGTACTTTCATAAAAAAACCTATTTTAAATTTTTCTTTGTTAGCTTGTCTGTTCCAGCTATTCTCAGAAACGGCTGGACTAATTTTAATTTTATTGGTATGTAGTTGATATTACAAGGACTTTTTTTTAATCAGGAGCCGCAAAATATAGTCAATATGAGTAAAACCGCGGGGTTAGTAAAAATTGCACAAAAACGGATGCGTGATATAACTATATCCAAGGATGTATTGAAGATTTCGTGTCACGTGCGTGTGCTTTATCACCATTGTATGTGTTTAATTTATATTGTAGTAAGTAGCAAGAAGGCCAGGGCCTATTTTAATACTGGCCTTCTATGATTAAAAATAAGAATGATTTAAATTTAAAAATAGTTTCGATCGTCTTTTGTTTTCTCTCTCACACATTATTGCTCTCGAATTCATAATATATTGGTCTTGTAAATGTTATTGCCATTGTTTTTTTGTCTAAATATAATATTGTTATTGAAAGTCAGCCTATTTTATTGATATTGACGAATTGGTCTTATACAAGTACCGAAGAAAACATTTGTGGATAAACTTAGGGTTTATTCAGTATGCGAGCTGACATTCTGTATATATTCATTTGGTGTCTCTAGTATTCGCAGCACGTACAACTGTTTAATTCAGATCTGTGGCTAGTCTTCAAACAGGCGTTTTGGGAATGTTAAAGGTCGTACACAACGTGATTCCAGCATAGATTGATTGGAATGCTTGGGATTTGAGGTAAATTACCTGTCATGGGAGCCATCAGTCAATACTAGTAATTGTGAGTTAGTTTCTCACGGTATGAGCTGCAAATGTATCGAAGTGTTTTGTAAGTCTATCTACATACACATACATTTGCACACGCCTGTATTCCCGAAAGCAGTAGGCAGAGGTATTCCTCAGTACATCGACACGTTGCTATTAATCGGGTACTACTCCAAACTCATTATTGCTACTAGGATATTTATTTATTTATACTTCCTGCATTACATTAAATGCACAGGCGGACTTAATGCCTTAGGCATTCTTTACCAGTCAACCTATGGGTGATGCAGAGATGATCATGGTGGTGCAAAAGAGGTTGTTTTGATATTTGTCTCTATTTTATTATTTATTGCAATTGGAAAGCCAATAACGTTTTGCTCGACCCGGGGAACAAACCCGCATCATGCTCCCCTGCAGTGCTTTGTAACCATTAGACAAACAAAGCATTGAAGTTGTCTATAATGCTAGCATACTCGTACAACGCGATACGTTACTTTAATATGTAGATACTAGTGGACGACACGCGGTTTCACCGGCGTAGTTCCCGTTCCCGTAGGAGTAGATACGGGGAAAATGAAAATGAAAATGATTTATTCAGTTTAGGCCCTGGTAAGGCACTTATGAACGTCGAGGAATCTACCACCGGTTCGGAAACTAGCCTTCTGAGAAGAACCGGCAAGAAACTCAGCATAAAATATATTAATCAGTTATAGTGTAGTATTGAGATGATGAAAGAATTTTTAAAATCGGTGTAGAACTTTTTGAGTTTTCGTTACAAACATACATACTAACCTTTTCTCTTTGTAATATTATTATTACAGATCTATCTACGTTTAGAAATTGCGTCAAAGTACCTGCCAATTGTGGATGCTAAATGACTTTGTTTGTGGTAAACTCGATTTAAAAATTCATGGTGTATAATACGATGCACACCCAAAAAAAGTCAAGACGGCTACATATATAATTCTATGTAGGTATTTGTATCATTCTGATAGTTTGAAAGAAGTGTTGAAAGTATTTAAAATAAAGATTTTGCAAGCTTATAACTCCACGTGAGTGAAGCCGAGAGCGCTAGCTAATTACTCTTGCTAAAGAAGTACTTTCTTTAGTGAAACAATTTTTTCACAACGATATTACAAACACAGCGTAATGAAACCTAAATCTTTCAATAACCTGTAAATATATTCTGCAAACTTTTGCAAATCTGAAATATAATCGCTTTGAACTCACTATTGTTTACAATAGTTAGTTGAAGTAAAGAAATACACCTATTAATCTTAAAGTTCATTCCAACCGTAACATTTCTCAGGCAATTTGTAACTTTTTCGCCAATTTAGCTTGAAGAAAAGCCAATGTTGAATTCGTGAAACTTTTGCTAATTATACCTTTCAAGTGAAAAAGAAAATGATATATTTTAAGTATATTTCACCCGCGGCAGTGAAGTTCAAAGCCCTTATACAATGTTTTAAACGAAGACTAGCCTAAACTCGGATAAAACCTATGTCCATCCCTTTTTAAATCTGTATCACAGAAAAAGATGCTACTTTTAAACCAGGAATTATCTTAGTTCACATGTTTCGTAAAAAGGGAGGGGGGATTAAGGGACCCCCTTAATCCCCCCCCCCCTTCCATCACCAATTTTAAACTGATGTATAGATTTATCATATGAGATGAACAGTAACGGAAT
Source organism: Watsonalla cultraria (assembly GCA_964035505.1). Lineage (NCBI taxonomy): Eukaryota > Metazoa > Arthropoda > Insecta > Lepidoptera > Drepanidae > Watsonalla > Watsonalla cultraria. The sequence goes on from OZ037731.1 coordinate 9,477,947, forward strand.
AGTCGTGAAAAGGTTATATCGTAATCAAATACTGATTACACGAGGAAATCGTTAAGAAATCTCAAATCTCCATAGGGTTCGTTAACCTTGTATCCTAAACCGATATGAAGAGCGACCATCAACTTGAAACCTCAGAAGTGTTGGCACAATGAACACCCTTTCAGTTTCGCATGAAAGTGTAAACAGTTCACACTTGACTAGACACGCGGCATAATTAACACGTAGAGTAGAGTATCGTGTCACCTCCGAGTAATGACGCAGCCTTCACTAGTGTGTACACGCACTTAATGACGTCACCGACCGAACATTACACCCCCATGCTAATGTATTAGAGGTTGAATTAGCATATGAGGGAACGCGGAAGTATTGGAAATATGTGAACAAATTATCTATATTAATATAAAACCGTGGTGGCCGTGGGGTTGGAGCAGTCGCCTGCTACGCAATTTGGAATCCCGGCGGGACCTGTATCTACCAATAAGTTATTGATAAAACTTATGTGCAGTGATTTCACACGACGTGCTTTATGGTGAAGGAAAACATCGCAAGGAAACCTGCATATGTCTGTAAAGTAATTCAAAGACGTATGTGTAGTTCCTGAGACTGTCTGCTCTGTCACGTTAGCACGTGATCATCTTAGGTGAAAAGTGGGTATTGTTATTACAACACCTCTGCCTACCCGCCTAAATGTAGTATTATTATTATAGTAATTAGGGTCAGTGGTTTAGGTTGTTCGTCATTTAAATGTATACATGGGAAAAGTCAGTTGTCAAATTTTTAAAACGATGTCTTGACATGCAGCCCATATTTAACCGGCACCACGCGTGTAAATCCAGGCTTAATTTTCCTCAACAAACTAATTAACAAATCTAATTTCTTCAAGGAAAAACATTTAATTATTCATGTACCCACAATAGCGACCGTGTACTATAAAATAATTCCTGCTCAGAATTACTTCTTGAGAAAATCTCGAATAAAATCTTTAATTCCTTTTACTACGAAACGAGTAAGTAATTATTTTGTGGAGTTAATGGAAGTGTTTACGGCCGCTAAGATTCTTTGTTAGGGTTTGAAATTAAATTATGTATTTAACTTTAGAGAAGGTTTCGGGGTTTCAATGGAATGTAAATGCTACATTTATATTTTGCCCTTTCATCTCCGAAAGCATCGAATCGATACATAATTAAATTGTGTAACAGTACTAAAGCACACAAGAAGTGCAAAGAGATATTGAGTTTTTTATTAATTTGGGTGTATCAATCATTTCATTGGCTTGGATACTGCATAATAAATTATAGAATAGTAGTCGGCTCTACATTTTTATTGACCAGGGATTGGAGTTTGAGCCGTCGCTTTTTACGCTAGGACGCATGTTCGAATCCCAACAACCTGTACTAACGATTCTAAAAACTTAAGTGCAGTGATTTCATACAAGCTTTACTGTGAAGGAAAACATCGAGAGAAAACCTGTATATGTCTGAGAAGTACCTAAGACGGCAATGGATTCACCATCTGTCACGTTGGCACTGATTCTTCGGTCAGCATTTAAATACGATGCATCTTTTATCCACCCCTAGTCTGAGTGACTTCAAATCCGAGGAAAGACTCGTGTCACTCGGAGTAGCATTAAGCTTAATTAAATGTTACGTTCGTTATAAGCTACGGTTATAAGGATGACTTGACGAGTCAGAATTAATTCGTGACACTTCGTTACCGAGCCAGCGAAGGGTTACTTGAGGGTGGATGCAAATCGTTCTACGGATGGTGGGTTTTATGCTTTGTATGGGATATATGGTATTATTATGAAGGTTGGCATGTTCACTCCAGCTGTTTTTATTTAACAACAAGGTTCTCTGAAGAAAAATTATTCGGTCTGCGATCAGATTTGCTTTTTTTATTGATTGAAATAACTTAAACTTTAGTATAATTGTTATATTTCTAAGCATTTGTGACATCCTAAGAAAACCCCACATTTCGCTAGTTATTAGTCACATGCAAAGCGAGCCTATTGCCATTAAAAGCATGCAAACCATCATGGGCTTAAACAGCGCGTATTAGGAACTACTAAACTTCAATTTTGGTGCCGTAAAATTAAACGTCAAAGCTAAGAAGTTCTTAAATCGTAGTGCTTAAACGATCATAGTTGGCCTCCAAAGCACTAATCCATACTCCGGGCGCTACCGGGAACATACAGATGAAAGAACCCTATAACACTTCCCGTCCAGAGGATCGAGTCCTGGACCTCGTGTTCCGCAGTAGCGTAAGCGACCACTAGACTAACGGGGCAATCAAAAAACACTCAAAATGTATTCTTTAAATATCAAAAGCAACTCGAGAACTGCAGTAATTAAATCAATCCAATTTGTGTTCTCAACGCTCAGCCTCTTCAGACGATCTCCCACTTAGTTCCCGTACGATAGTCGATCGGTGCAATTCGCTTCCTTGCAAAGCGATGTTCGCAGGACGGACGTTTTCGTAGAGTGCTTTTCAGAGTCCGAGCTAGCTTACATATCGTCATCTTGCACAACTCGTGATGCTTTGTTATGGCTGAGCTGGATTTTATTACGTATTTGACATCTGCTCGAACGAACGCTCAGACTATGTTACCAAGAGAGTTTTTGAATAAATAAAATTGTACTTGGTTGAAATACTTTTAAATGTTAGCAACTGTAAAAATATTGTTGTAAAGAAGGAGCTTACTTAATTCGAAAATTTCCGAATGTGATATTATTGCAAGAACTTTCCTTTTAAACATTTCATGGCTTGGAATTTTATGGCGTTATATTATGTTTTTAAGTTGACATTGTAAGCGTTTTTATTATTATTTCTAAAATTACATCAATACGATTTTGATAAAGTAAGACCGATACTTCAAAGGGCCCAGAATACACCCCTTAGGTACTCCGCGTGTTTAGGCCACTACTCAGAGCAGAAACTTCAAATCCATTTAAGTAATAGTTATCGTCACATGATTCAAATGAAAAAAATGTTTAAGTATTTTATTTTTAATATTAAGCTTATATAATTAGTTAGTAAATTAAATATATATATTTCAGATGCATTGTCCACTCTCTATCAGTTGTTGTATCAGCTTCAAGCAGTCTCCTCTCTTCACTTTGCCGGAGTGCGATGAGGGCAACGCGTTCACGAATGCTATGCCTCCTCGAAGACGTTTGTAGTAGCTCAACGATGCTACAACAGATAGTAAACCAGGGTCAATTACAATGTAACAATTGGAGTGGATTAGGGCCTGCAAGCTACGCAAGGTCATCCCAGTGGTCTTAAACAATTTGGATTTCCAATCTCTTCTTATACAAGTGACAAGTTAAGGAAAAAGTTTCTGCCATGACGTGTAAGGAGGTCAAGAAGATGGCACTGGATAGAGACAAATGGAAGAAATTGCATCGGCTCTTAAATGTATGATAATAATGAATATTTTAAGCGCAGCGATTTAACACCATGTGTCGTAAAGTAAAAGAAAACATTACGAAGAAAGCATTTGTCTCAGGAGAAATTCATAAACGAATGTTGCTTAGTGTGGCAATTGAATTATTATCTGTGTTTAACGTGGTTTATTAGTATTAGTTACCCATCTTCTCACAAGATGGCGTTGTATGATTTTATAACTTGGTGTTGAGATTCTCTTTTAGTTGTGTATATATTCCGGTGACAAACGTCAACAGTGTAGTCAAATCAGTGTCGTCAAGTGAACAAACCAATAGTGGTCGAACCAACAAACCAGGACTGCCCAAGTTACGGTGTTTCATTACAACCACCCAAAGTCTGCTCCGACTGATCCTGGCTCCCAGGCCGAATTTGTGTCATACAATCCGTTACGTGACACATAATCATCTTGGATAAAAATGGGTGTTGTAAACTCTGTCTATTCGATCTGGGACCTTTCTGGGGTATAAAAATAGACAGTCAAAAGGGAATTTAAAGTCACAGTGTGATACAATTTTGTTGTTCTAGACTGCCTTGTTAACAAAGAATAGCTTCAAATCCTAAGATCCTTTGAACTTATGGTTATATATTCCGTTCCATAGTTACAGGGGGCCTACCATTATCGGTTTAAGAGCGTATTAAGAATATCTTAGCTTTGACGTTTAATTATGTGATACTAAAATTGAATGTCAAAGCTAAGAAGTTAGAAAGATGTCACTTATATAGCGATGATAGTAGGCCCTTGTTCTTATTTATCCTTCAATGATTGTCATATTTATATGCTAGACACTCACAATTATTGACAACGCGGTGGATGTGTTCTCTGGTAACTTCACAGCCATTGAACAGCATCACCGCTGCGGTCGGCCCCTTTTCTGTACCACACACTACACATCCCCTCACTCCGGGGATTGCGAATATTATGTTCTCTATTTCTTCAGGGGACACCTGGAACCCAAGTAGACATTATAGTCACGTGAACTATGATCGTTTAAACAGCCCGTATTAAGAAGTTCTTAGCTTTAACGTTAAATTTTACGGTACAAAACAAAACGTCAAAACTCAGTCGTTCTTTATACGCGCTGCTTATCCGATGACGGTAGGGTGCCTAAACATACCTGGCAATGAATGTATGCAAACTGAATTATGTAAATCTTTTGGCATTGGTTTTACTTTCACCATGGTAACTTAAGCAAGTAAGCAGACTGAGTTTGGTTGGTTCACATTACTGACTATATCTTGTGGTTCACTAGTTCAAATTATGGTGACCAGTGATACGGGGTAAGGGATCATGATAGTTTGCCATTTATAATATTATGTTTCATATAGGAACCATGTCATAAAATACACACTAGCAGAGAGATTTTTCTTTCATATTTGGATGACATCGTTAAGATTTTAAAGAAAATGTTTGAGGCTCCATAACCAAGTGACGTAACTTACAACGCGATTCCGATATAAGAAGCGAATGCTTTTCCTCTCCTTATAGTACAGTCGTTCATTTTCATCAATATAGAAGATATCTCCAGTCTTGTTCCAGCCGTCTGGTGTGAAGGCGCTCTTGAAGGATGTGTCGTCTTTGTAGTAACCCTGTGGACAACAAACAAAACACCTTATACTTTCGACAAAATTCGTCATTTAATTTATGAAGATAAGCAACCTTGAAACTGGACAAAAGATTTTTGTGGTACTGGTGCCGTCACGAGTTAAGAGCGCTCACCAAAAAAAGTGGGGAATGCTGCACATTTGCTCACGCTGCCATACGGGAACCAAAAAATACACTTTGCGCATTCAAAGCCAGCGCATTCGTAATGAATTGTGGTAGGAGTGTTTGAAAATTAATGTTTGTATACCTTTATGAAGCAATCTCCTTTCAAATATAGCTCTCCAGTCTGACCGAGGCCCACTTCTTCACCATCGTCATTTACCAGCTGAAACAGAAACCAGGTTGAAAGTCGGCGTTTATATGATTGCTGATAGAGGTGAGCCTATCCCAAATTACACGAGGTATGAACAAGAGATGAGTGCGGCAACATGAAGCAGTACGTCGGGGTAAATTGGATTCTGGACATTTAATTCAAATTGTTCAAATAAGTTCAAGTACCAACGTTATTGCGCCGAAAATTTCAATTTATGTATGTTATACTATACTGTGATCAAATGTGACAGCTCTACTCAGAAGGTATATCTAGTATCCGCTTCCGTGTTCAGTTCTTTGACGATCATAAGCGTTCTACCAGAATCTCACTGAATGAATACATTTTATTTTCTTATACCAAGACCAAACTTACCCCAACGTACCTTGCCAACTCCCATTGCGGTGATTATTTATTTAAGAGTCAGTAACAGATATATACACATCACAGCACCCGTCTCTTTTGCTGACTCGGGCGAGATTTCAAGTCAAAGAGGTGTTAATGATTACAAAAAATAGCAATAGGACTGTAGTTACCTTATAGTCAAATAAGTTTATTATCTTTCCACACGAGCCATAAGGACAATCGTTATCAGTCAGAGCGATGTGTGAATGAGCTTCAGTAGTTCCGTAACAGTTCCACAATACCGCTGACTCTTGTAACTTTTCCTACAATAGTAAAAAAAATATTCAGCATTAGATTGACACATGAAGAATATACACAGTCTACTTGTAAATACTGCTTGATTGCTTTGCACTGTAAGTCATAACGCTGTCTTATAGTATTTTGTGTTCACAAGGTGAGTAAGATCGCCACGAGAGGATAGTGAGCAGTCGCTGTGCTAATATATTGATTGCCATTTTTTGGCACAGCACTTCATTATTTTATGCTCATTAGTGTTGGTGTTGTAAGCCGCAGTAGCCACTTATTATCAGGTGACTGTACGCTTGTTTGCCACTTTTCTCTAAGGAATGATAAGAATCGCTTCATCGATAAGAGCGTAATTCTTGAATTAATGATGATGTGAATGTGGCGTCGTAACTAAGTCGATAACTAAGTTAATATTTACATGCTCTAAAATTGGGTGAAATATGTGATTCTTGTGACCTTTATAACACCTATATTGTACCATATTTCCTGTGAATAAATATTCTTTCTATTTCTATATCTATCATAGTCACTCAAGGTATAATTTTCAATGCAAATGAACTTACTTTTGCTTCAGTCATAAGTTCAGCAGATACATAAGATCCTGTTAGTCCAAATAATATTAGGGAAGACAAATGCTCACGTGGGTACAAAGACATAAATAATTTCCCAAATATAGGTCCGAAAAATGATGACGTAGGCTGAAATAATAATGACACATTTGAACAGGAGTTATCAAACAATAAATAAGAGCAAGATATTGATCAAGTTAAAAATGTACATACCCGAAACTTTAATAACATTTCTGCAACGTGTTCTAGTGTAATTTTCTTTGGTGTCATAAGAAGTGGGAAGTTATATAGCACACTTCGGCACATTATAATATTACACGACACCCAGTTAGGGGCTGACAAGATCATTGATAGCGTTAGTGGCAGCGGCCCTACGAATGACCTAGAAAAACAAATAACCATCGTAGTTCATCTCAAACAACCCCATAAATCTCGAACATTGGACAAGTTTTAAGACCGAAAACATACCGCCACGTATTTTACATGCAAAGTTTCTTGAGAAAATAAGAGCTTTTAGTGTCGGCCTTTTAATTTAGTCAGATGATCAAATAATCTTCTATTTGACGTTAAAAAAGGGTGGCATTTTGGGAACTCATAAAATGTGATAACACGAAGATTAAGGTTAATGTAATTAGCGTGAAGAAACCTGCATATGTCTAATAAGAAGAAATTCAAAAACGTATGAGCGTACAGTGATTAGGCTGGTGAATTTCAGAGGAATGTGCATTTGGAACACCTCTGATTTTTCCTTCGCTGACCCTTCTAAGCAGACTTGCTATAAAAATCAACATACCACATAGTAGGCAGCTGTCCGATGACACCTTTGTTCGTCAATAACACGGCTTTAGGTAATCCTGTGGTCCCACTTGTTGGTAACATCATTACCACGTCATCTTGTTTAGCTGACGGCACTCTAGCAAAATAGTCACAACATTATTATATGCGTACTATAGAACATATTTTAAAGACTTTTTTTTGCCAAATTATTCATCATCACATGATAGCGATACGATAGATCTATAAGTCTGCAAACGACCCGCTTCTTGGTAAGCAGACACTGCATTCTACGAGCACCAATGGCGTCGTTCTACGAACTTTAATAATATAGAATCGCTATCCTTTTATAATGAAAGAAGAATCAAAAAACAGAATCAACTCCTCTGGTCATATGGAGCCGTGGCAACCTTATCTTACAGGTACAGCACTACTCTGAAGTAGCAATTGACTACGATCTTGTGTAAGGTAGTATCCCCAGTCAGGCAGCTTCGAATTTTGTTCGGGAGATCCCGTTATCATCATTATATTACGTCACATCTTAAGATGACTTACTGAAAGATATCCACATCGTCACTGACACCGTCTGTAAACTGTCGCATCGGCTCCTCCTCTTCAGCTATAATTATTTCTGCTGAGAATTTTTTACTGGCCTCTATAACTGATTTGATTTCCTGGTAGTATTCTCGATCGCAGAATACGAAACATGGCTCTATTAAATCCAGAAAATGTTTTATTTCAGCTGAAAAATATAAGTCAATCATCAGCTTTCTAACAGTGAAAGTATCGCCAAAATCAGGGAAGCTGTTATGGATAATAACCGGAACAAACAGATGGAATATGCATTTAGACAGAAACTGTCATCGTTAATTATAAAACAGACACTTTAATTTTATTTATTAGTGGTAAAGATAGATAGTCAAGACACTAATTCCCCTTTCTTATATGTGCATGAATTTGCATAAAATATTTTCACTTACAGGGTGTAGCATTAGGATCCATAATGAAAGGCATGACTCTTGCGAATAGTACTCCGAAATAAACAGCAGGCATTCGTTGATTGTTCTTCATCATGACAAGTACATTCTTGTTGGTCGCGCCCTTCGCTGTCAGGGACCGGGCGAGGGAGACTGAGCCCTTGAGGACGTCCTCGGTTATGATGCTCTCACCAGTTGAACCGTTGACCTGGATAACATCGTTTTCACTAGTAGTTACTATGACGATATTTCATTCCGCGTCTTCTCTCAAGGATTGGGAAAGGTTTATATTTTTCACGGAATGAAATGATCATAGCTAGGTACCAAATCCTCTAATTACATAACATGGACTAAGATTCCTTGGTCTTTATCAACTTGAATTTCACAGACGTACAATGATCTCGCGATTTTTAATTCACCATAACACCGCGGTGTGACAAATCACATTGTTACAGATTGGTCAAATTTGTCACCAGATTGTAGTAAGCTGCTTAATAAAGCTCATCACAGCTCTGATATTAAAAATAAATTTACCAGAAACGTAGCATCCCGTTGCCTCTTCATGCAGTAGAAGAGTAGTTCTGCGAGTGTGACCTTCGCCCTCTGCATCGCGCTGGGCTTGTCGCCCTTCTCCACCAGGATGCTGTCCAGAACACCATCTAATTGCAGTTGGGCTGCAGTTGGCTCCCCACGAACAATCGCATGTGACATTTCTACAATACAAATATGATATTTTTAATTATATTCTTCTCTGGCGGTACCGCACTAAAGAACAATGGAGCCGAAATATTCACTTAGGTTTGTCAGCGTCTTCGAGTGTCGGTTTTAAAGATACGAAATTGAACGTTATCCTCTATAAAGTGTGTATCAATTTCTTATGATTGAAACCAACACTTGTCGTCGAGTTCGACGCTGAGAAACCTTAATGAATATCGCGGCTGATATCTCAGCTTCAAATGTCCCAGCTTCCCCATCAAGACAGTCCTGAACAAAATGTTTTCGCACTGAACGATCAAAGACTTTCTTAACAAGCATAGTTCAGATGCTTAGCAATACACTATACCAATTCAATGATTGACGAGATCTTATTGTTGTAACTTATAATCATCTGACTTCCATCCATTAGAACGTGGCAGATCAGAACATATTATCACTCATAGCTTGAGCTTTGACCCTGATCAGTGTTTGTTATTATTGTTACCTTACTATGTTTATCACAATGAATGTATGAATTCGGTTATAATATAAAGTATACCAGGTTGGTAACGTACAAATTCCAGCGAATGATTAATTAAAAATACCAAAAGGAGTTTTCTCACCTTCTTCTTAAAATCTGTTGTTTTTATAAATTAATAACTTATTCGGTATTGATGAATCGAATGACTGTATCCGTCTTTCACGAAATTAAGCTGCGTTTTATATTTATAAACATGATAAGTTTGCGTATGATAACGTGCACTAGGTTTTAGTCCGTGACTTCATCCATTGTCATCATGAATTTAGGACTTAGTCTGTTGACGGTGTTCCTTATACAATTTTCTTCAGTCCAGGCGAGTTTCAACAGAGTTGTTAGACTTTCATCCAAATGGAGTTTAAAATAATTTACATTTGTGGTCATCTCCCTAGTGTATATTCAAAGTGTTTTGAAATCGACCAAATATATTATTTTAAGTCTAGTGCAAATTATTATTATTATTTTACCCATGATTTTGATAAAATGTATAAACAAGCTGGATAACATTTGATACCCCGATATGGACATCGGGGACTTACCCCCGCCCCAATGTTCAACAGTGGACAACAATGATATTACTCATGATATTATAAATCAATTTATAACAACATTATAATTATACTGTGACTGCCTCGTTGGTCTAGTGGTCGTACACGCTTCCTGGATTCGATCCCCGAGTTGGGCATAGTTTTATTAGATTTTTCCACCTGTAATTTCCCAGTAGCAGCTCGCCCCCTATTACATGGGTCGTAAAAACCTTACTGGTGAAATGTGGATGTACCTACCATAAATTCACCTCTGCCTACCCTTTCTGTGAACACAGGCGTGAGCATATGTATGTGTGTAAATTCTGTTAGGTGGAGGTACAGTCCATAATCGCAACAAACATACATTCCCATTCAAAGTATCAATAATGAAAGGAAACAAGATATAAATAGAATATACGTATATCAGAATACGTAGGTGGTATCAATGTTTGATCTTATAACCAGGTGTGGTTCGATAGCGTTAATTGCTGTGGATGCCAACAGTTGCACTTGCCAGCGATGATTTATCAATCAACATTTGATTTATTCTTTATCAGATAAGCAAAATTTTAATACACAAGTGACCCTTATCACTACTTATGGCGCTCATTTATCAATTGTTTATCATCACTTAATATTCTTTATGTCATAACTAATTTTGAATATGTAATGAATTTCTTTTTTTACAATAATAAGATTAATACCCCGCCAAAGGAGATCAAACCTTTGGCTAATCTATATATTGGAACACAAAGTTTTATATTTTATAGGCGGTGCGTTGAAATGTGTCAAAGTCTGTTGGTCAGACTAGTGTATAGAAAACTAGCTTCTGCCCACAACTTTGTTCGCTTGGAATAGTAACTTGGGGCTAACGCCACATTTAACTTGCCTATAGCCTTCCTCGATTAATGTGCCATCTAACAGTGAACATTTTTTTTCAAATCGGACCAGTAGTTCCTGAGATAAGCGCGTCTAAGCAAACTCATCAGCTGTATATATCAGTAGATATTGATAATAGCTGTGCCCCGCGGTTTCACCTGCGTAGATTTAGTTTCATCCTTATTGTCGCGGAGCCCTAATATCTTTAATAAATAAAAGTAACCTAAGTTACTCCTTAAAACATCAGCTACCTACCAGTGAAAGACCCGTTAAAATCCGTCCAGCCGTTTCAGAGATTACCCGGAACAAACAGACAGACAGAGAAAAGTTTTAAAACTTGGTTTTTTAGTGTCAGTTGCGTGTATACTTTCACATGTATTTAGTGAAAAGCTATTATTTTGGAATTACAAACAGACACTTCAATTTTATTTATCTGTATAGATAATATTTGATAATAATAAATGTATGTGTGAGATACTCCGAAACAAAACTATTAAGCCTAGCTGTAGAACTAATACTACCTTTTAACTAAACAATGTCTGTTATTAACACATTATTACCTAGGTAGGCGTCGTAAGTACTGTTAAAGCGGGGTTTAGGATAGAACTTTCTTTACTTTTAAAGCCTGATGGGAAGCTTTGGAGCTTAAAATATTTTATTGGAATATTTTTTTTTTTATTTCAGTCAAAATAGTTGCCACTACAGAAAACTGTTCCATTATGCCGTAGTAACGTGATAATGTAAATAATGATGATTATAATTAAGTAGTATAGCGGTCATTTATACGATAAACCAATTCCCTAGTGATGTGAGACGGTGAACAGGTAAGGTAGTGAGCCCGCAATATTATAGGCCTCTGAAATACATGGAGTAAACATAACAGTTAATAGTAACACAGTCGAGTTCCTAAAAAATTCTTCTCAGGAGGCTTGTTTCTGAATCTGTGGTCAGTGCTTCGACGTTTATAAGTGACTTACCAGAGCCTCAACTGAATTAATTACTTTCATTTTAATTTTTCATTTCACATATAATGCATGTACAATTGCGATAAATTAAATCGGTTACGATAAGCACTAAATAAAAAGGTAGCAGAACGACGGCTACATTGTCGAGAGTCGCACGCGTAAATAGACGCGGGAGTACGAGGATACTTGCCGCCGCCAATAATGATCTTCGCTACTGCATTTACGGGGAAAATAGGTAATCTGGATGTCAATTGTGTTACTTGTCGAACCACTGCACTTTAATGTCAATGTGGGTAGAGGATGATGTCAATGTCAATAGGGCGGCGGTAAGGGATGTCAAATAAACCGACCGATGTCAATGAATGCCTTTAATGCACTCAAATATAATTACTATACTAACTTAGAATGTAGGTCGCACATGTAAGCGCTTGCAATGATGAGATGTTGTGTGTGCAGTTTTATAATACAATACAAAATGTACGGCTTTGCCTGTACAAATTAGCTGTCTTATTTAAGCTGAATTGTAAGGTTGCAGACTTTCAACTGGCAGCTGATGAATTAACATACCCTCCGAGGAATGGGGAGGACTCAGCTACAGTTGGTATTGCTTAACTTCACTAATCGAATGATAATCATATCATGCCCAATAGATTAAGAACTTAAAACATATCGAGTTATCGAACTACCAGCAAAATTAGAATGGTATGCATGTTTTATGTAATATTTTATTTTTTTGCTTATTATATTATGCAAGGCCTGCTTTATGTAATATTTTATTCTGTTCCAAGTACCACCTCGCAACTTCCAGCGGAAATGAGCGCGCAATGCTGTCGGAAAGTACAATTTGTCGTTAACATATTCTCGTTAAGTTAACTCCGACTGTTAACTTAAAGGGAAGCCATTAATTACAACAATTCGTTTGATTAAAGGATTTACAACACAGCATGTTTAACTGGGACCATAATTGAATAAAGTGATCAGATAAGATCGCGGCCGCTTACGTGATCGTTTTATGGTTTTTTCTCGAAGGAATTTGGAGTATTTTGCCAAAAGTAATGTAGTTTATTATACTATTATATTAACTATTCCGTTGAGAATCATTATGCCCAATGCCGAGGTTGCACCCACAAGCTTCCGTGGACCCTCCAGTGGGTTTTAGGAATTTCTTGTGCATCCACTGCATTAAAGCTGGAATAAATTCTAAAAGTGTCGATATTTTATCGACAACGACGTAATGTGCCAATGAGCTCAAATAATGTGTGTTTAAAAAGCTATATCTGTGTTCATAGTCACCATTACGTACATACCTTATCGGTTTATCACGATCTAGCCATTGGTATGTTATGCGGTCATCCACATTCGTAAAGATAAACTCTCATATGGATAGAGATTTCAACAGAGGTGTGCTGTGGTGGCTGTGGGGCCTGAGTAGTCGCCTGGTACGCATGAGATGCAAGTTCAAATCCCATCGGCCTGTACCAATGACTTTTTCTAAAAACTCATCTTCAGTGATTTTACACCACGGGCTTTACAGTGAAAAAAGAAAGTTTGGAAACCTGCATATATCTGAGAATATAAGTAATTCAAAGATGTATATAGTGCCTACGACGACGATAGACTGTAATATTGAAACTAAAAAATCAGCGATTAAGAATGGGTGTTGTTATTACAACACCTCTGTGGGTGTCTATGTGGGTGTTTATATAATACTAGCCGTGCCACGCGGTTTCACCCGCGTAAATTTAGTTTCATACAAAATAAAAAAATACAAATTTGTGAAATAAAATAAAATAAACTTTCATCCCCTATTTTATCCCTTTGGGGGTAGAACTAATCAAAATCCTTTCTTGGCGTAAATGAAAATGAAAATGAAAAATATTTATTCAGTTTAGGCCCTGGTAAGGCACTTATGAAAGTCGAGAATTTACCACCGGCTCGGAAACTTACATGCTTACGCCATAACGTCTACCTGCCAGCCCGATCCGTCCAGTGGTTTGGGCTGTGCGTTGATAGATCACAATGTCAGTCAGTCAGTCAGTCACCTTTGAGTTATATATATTTAGATTAGGTCCCTCAGTCAGGTGACAAGCCTGTTGAAACAACAATATATTACAATGTCGGCTACTATAATAAATATGTAAGCAGAAACAATATTTACGTCATCTGAACTAAAGCCTGGTATTAAAATTCACGTAAATCACATTATGAATATTTCGGGATGTGATTAGGTTCATCCGAATTTTGATTGGGCTGTGTACAAAGCCTTCCGCAATTCGATACACCGGATTATTCCGGTTTGTACGCTAGGCCAGCCGCAACATGTTCCGCTCACAACAAACTTTAAAACAGAAAATGAAACGTACATTCGGAACGCGGAAAATATTTCCCAAGTGCACCGAAAGTTAGTGCAGCTCGCCCCCGGGTAAAGTTGGAATTTAAAAAAATATATTCTTTTAGTTACTGATTTATTTCTTATTCTCCACTGCATTTTTATTTAAGTTTTAAACGCATTCGCATTCCTTTTTTATAAGTCATTGGGTTTTAGTTTTGTTATAAAACGTGCCTATTTAAGGTATTGTATGAGCCTTAATGTTTTATTCACACTTAAAATTTACAATATTTTGAGCTGGACCTGAATTAATCTAGCGAATGAACATTCAGCAAAAATATTATATTTTGAAAATTTATTTTTTTGCAGAAATTGCGTTTTATTTATTTGTATTTGAAGATAATGGAATGTTCTGTTAAAAATATATTAACATGAATGGTATTTTTCAGATTTTCTTTCGAGTTCGATTTGGTCTCTTTAAAATTGTAATAAGTAACAGTATACTTGATTTAAGTGAATACGAATATTCTATCATTTAATCGTATAAGCTTCAAATATCCTAGTGTTTTAACACAATCACACTTCACAGTTTTAGTAAGTAGGACAAGTGTTTCGTCGACACCTTTTCACCTGCCCTAAATGGCGTTTGAATAAAAAACGACCGGCACTTATCCTAAAACCGGATCAGACCAGTAATCCGGCCCAGTGGCCCGGTGCAGACAAATTACCAGCTTTACGGACCTGCCTATCTCCGCAAAGAGTCTACAAAAGGTCGACGTCCAAAACTGATCAAGAATCAAAAAACTATGTTCGATGTTACACACATGGAACAGTGTTCGATGAGCCTTTTATTAACTTTCATATTATACAGGATTTCAAATATTAGTTAGGAAGGTTGCTTTTACTGCAAAGATTTTGCCACTCATAACGTTTTCAACAATTTGGATCTAAGATCCAATGAACAGAATGTCAGTAAAAACATTGTATATATTGTAACAGTGAGTAAGTAACTTACTTTTATTCACAACTAGCTGTGCCCCGCGGTTTCACTTCAATTTTATTTATCTGTATAGATATATAGATATCCTATCATTACAATTCTGAATTTAGGCTGTCATCCAAACGCGAGCGTAAAATGATCTCGAATCATGTGAGCCTTATTATATTAATAGACTTAAAATTCGTCGTATCTGCAGGAGTGTTACCGCCATCAGCGGGAGCTGACCTTCTGTGCATAATTATTTTATGCTGTCTGGCTCGGTAGCCGCTGAACAGACCTCTGATTGAATTGCATTGGCACTTTTTCCTCCGTCAGTTAATTCATTGTGAACTTTAATTCTTTAGTATTAAGTCACTCTTTTAAAGAGAGAGTGCTCAAAAGGGTAGTTTTAGGTGATCACGTGATTAATAATATAGGCGTGTCTCAGGCATGATTTAAATTATTGACTGTATTAAAAAACAAAAGGGAATCTTACAAAACTATTGGAGGACAGACGGATAGACAGTGAAAAATTTTACATACATCCTATGCAACAAAAAAATAAAAAAATTACATACGTCTCAGGCACTATAGTGCCTGAAACGACGTATACATATTATACATACATTATACATTAATATGTATACATACGTCTTTGAATTACTTCTCAGACATATGCAGGTTTCCTCATCATGTTCTCCTTCACCATAAAGCACGTGGTGTGAAATCAATGCACATAAGTTGTTAGAAAAACTCATAGGTACAGGCCCCGCTGGGATTCGAACTTGCGTCGCTTGCGTAGCAGGCGACTGCTCAACCCCACGGCCACCACGCCTCCTTTTAAAAAAATAAAGCTAAATTAAGTGTAAATTTAAATTTATAATGTTTAAGATTATATTTGTTTTGATTATAGCTGAACCTCGCGGTTACGCCCGCGTATAATTGAACTACCGAGAAAATGTCTTTTTGTGTCTCATGTGATATTTCGAAACTAGGCATCCGAATTTTCAAAGCGGACACAGCCTGTATAGAAACTGGTTGTCTGTGTAGTGGAAACGCTATCTCCTATTAAAAAACCTTTCAGAAATATTCGGACGAACCACGCGAGCAATTCGCCTAGTTCGCTAGTCAATAATAAATCAACAAAGTTTTATTGAGTGAGAGCCGCTATATCTGTGATTGGCCGAGGAATACATCTTTTTCCCATTTCAACGGCTAGTCAAAGAGCAAAGGAATACATTGAAATAGTTTTGAACCCGTTTTGATCGAGGTATCTCGAACCAATAATATTAAAAGTACGACAACTCACCAAAGGTACGAAAAAGAAGTACCCAGTTTGACAATCATATCAAATACTAGCTGTGCCCTGCGGTTTCACCCGCGTAGATTTAATTAGATACCCACGGAACCCCAAATGTTCCTTTTAAATAAAAGTTAGTTACTCCTTGTATCTTTTAGGTATCCGCCAGTGAAAGTCCTGTTAAAATCATTCCAGGCGGTACAGAGGTAAACGGTAAACAGACGTGTTGATAAAACTCTGTGGCAAATTACTCATTATTAGGTACAAATTCTTTGCGTTTTTATACTCGTGATAATTTCTCAACGAAATGTCCGATTGGAATAAAACAAACGGTATTTTACTTCTAGATGAATACCCTCGATAGCATAATGCTTACAGAGACTACTAGTTCTGACAATTTTAACGCCTGAAACTCGACAAGTGAGTGAAATTTCTCTATTAAAAAGAGTCGAATATTACCTTAAACCCGAGATTCCAATGATGTTTTAATGCAGGACAAACATATTTATATAAAGATGGTCTTCAAAAGCGTATTATCTATCTAATTATATTTATTTGATGATCGTAGTGACCCTTAGGTATCAAAAGTGTTAATTAATTAGTAGAATATAATACTCGTTACTCGGAAGTAGGAATAAATATTAGGAATACCAATAAATACTGTCAATGAGTCTTAGTTCACTAGCTCTCTGACTACACGGTCACTCTTGAAATGCGTTTTTTTGGTAACTGTATTCCTTTTATTAAACGTTACAAATTATTTATTTGGTCTAAGATTATCAATTAGGTCATTTCGGCGTGTGTGTGTCATAACTGCCAACGAAACTAGTGATGTGCAAAGAACGAAAATTTCTTTCTACATTACTCGGTTTTGTAAAAATATTTTTCTAATGTAATGTATGAACAACAAGAGGTAAATTGTCCATATTATGCATCATCTCCCTGGACTTATCCCAAACATTGTTGGGGTCAGCATTTGATTCAACCCGATATGGCTGATCACCTGATTTTTATACGGAGCGACTGCCGTCTGACCTTCGCAACCCCTTTAACGAGGATAATCTGTGATCTGGGTTAAACCAGTTTTCAGACTATTTGAGGCCTCAGACTGACCTGTAACGATTGCCAAAGATGATAAATTGGCAACCGGGACCGACGGCTTAACGTGCTCTCCGAGGCACGGAGGGAACTCGGGCGGTCACCCATCCAATTACTGGCTAGGGCTAGGGTTGCTTAACTTCGCTGATCGAATGATATGCGCAATAGCAACTGTGCCACGAGCTCCTCATTGTCCATATTATGATGGGCTTAAATTTTAATACTAAAAATATATTTAGTTGTGTACTTTTTTAAATTTACATACCAAGTAGAAAGTCAAACTTCTTAATCAAAACTGTTTATATAGCATATTCTCACACTCGTAGTAATCAATATCAATTATATACTACTACTCGCTAAGGTATCAAAACCCTGGGTACTCCAAATTACACTTGGTTGGTGTTATTATTAGAACTACAATACCAAATAACATAAAAAACATATTCTCGAACCTTTTATAGGTAGTGAAAATGTATACAGAAACTGTTACGCACACAACGGTAAATCTATTCAGAAACTTGGAACCATTTCCACATCCACAAACATACTAAACGCGCTTCCTTATTTACACAAAGGCTTCGCGCTTCAGCCAACGTCTAACCTGTCGGAATACGCCTGATATTCAGCCTTCATACTGACACATTTTACGTGATTTCGTTAGTGAAATCTTAATTCGTTACTCGGAGTGCATATATTTATGTAAATGCGTTTATGTTTCACTAGTTACAAATTATTAATGTACATACCGAATGACGGTACCTACACATCGTGGGTGCAAATTTCATTTCCGTAACGAGATTTTAGATTATACCTATGCTATCTTATTTTTAATATTTAAAAGTAGCCTTAATTACTCCTTAAAACATCAGCTACCTGCCAGCGAAAGTCCAGCCGTTTCAGAGATTACTCGGAACAAACAGACAGACAGACAGAGAAAAATTTAAAACTTGTTTTTTTTTGTGTCAGTAGCGTGTATACTTTCATATGCATTTAATGATAAGCTGTTATTTTGGAATTACCAAAAGACACTTCAATTTTATTTATCTGTATAGATGAATAGATTACAATAAAATCAATATTTCTGTAAAAAGTTTTCAGGAAAAAGAATGTCACATGCACCGTGACTACCGTGCGCGCTCCCTGTCATTACCATGCCCACTCCCTATCACTACGACTTATTGCCGTGCACACTGGCTATCATTACCATGCTCACTTCCACTCATCACCGTGCTATCCATCTTTACCGTGCCCGCTACTACTAAATGCGACGATCGTTACCAACCAATCTTCTCAGCAAAAGTAACCTTCTGAACCCGGTGGTAACATTTATAATGCTTTGAAGAGTATTTTTTTGTGACTATTTGAAAGTACTTTGTATGAATTCGATATGCTTATGCGTGTACAAATACATATTTCAGCGAATGCTTAATTAAAGAAATCTTGTAGATATCTTAATGATTGTCTTGTTCGCGATTTATATTAAAAGCCAGAGTTGCCTTAGTGATTTAGGTATGTGGTTTAGTCTAGTTTTTATAGGAAATGTCTAGATAAACCTTAACAAATGAAAAACAAGGGCTTAGTAGTTAGTAGTTAGAAGTTAGTGTATGATTATCTTAAATCCAGTACAATATCACTAAAGAGAAAAAAAACGAATTCAAATCAAATATTTTTGAGTTTAAAGTTTGAGAATCCTTACCATTCCCAATAACTGCCATGCCAAATACCTCTCCTTACCATCCATGCCTTCCATGCATGCTACCTCCCTCGTAACCAACCCGCCACTTCATTAGAGAGCGAACCATGTGAGTGTGACGGAGATTGAGCAGGGTCGCTCAACATTTATTATTAAAAAAAATACACCAGTCTTTAATAGGAATTTCAAAAGGCCTATCGAACTAAAATAATTGACAAAAATTAGGCTGAAAAATACTTCTTTCAGACATCAGAGGTTTCGCAAGCTGAGGTCAAATACTGAGGACCGTGCAATTAAAATTGTGAGGCCTATTTTTTAAATGATTTATGAAGAAAATGTAGGGAATGCCTGCTAGAGGATTACAAACATTGCTAGCATGTGAATGACAGCTGATCATAATACATTATGTAGTATTCGCCTGTTTTTCTGCTTTTTTAATTCAATTATTAATCAACATCGTGTATTTATCATCATAATTATCAATTAACTAGCTGTGCCCTGCGGTTTCACCCGCGTAGATTTAGTTTCATGCTTCATGTCGCGGAACCCTAATATTTTTAATAAATAAAAGTAGCCTAAGTTACTCCTTGAAATATCAGCTACCTGTCAGTGAAAGTCCCGTTAAAATCGGTCCAGCCGTTTCAGAGATTACCCGGAACAAACAGACAGACAGACAGACAGACAGATGGACAGACAGACAGAGAAAAAAATTAAAACTTGGTTTTTCGGTGTCAGTGTCGTGTACACTTTCATATGCATTTAGTGAAAAGCTATTTTGGAGTTACAAACAGACACTTCAATTTTATTTATCTGTATAGATTATTAGGTATCATTAGTTCTTTTAACACAACAAACATGTGTTCAAAGTGGATTACAAAATTGGTATTTACTTATTGCTCTGACTCTAAGACCTAAGGTTGTCAGCAAAGAACGATCATAAGTAATAGGAATTTTAAATTAAAGTCACTAAATATATCCATGGGGCTAACTATGATCGTTTTAAGAATTTCCAAGTATTTAGTTTTCATTCTTAACGCGCTATGAAGGCAATCATAATTTCCCTCCTAGTAATCTATACATCTATACAGATAAATAAAATTGAAGTGTCTGTTTGTAATTCCAAAATAACAGCTTTTCACTAAATGGATATGAAAGTATACACGCTACAGACACTAAAAAACCAAGTATAAATTTTTTCTCTGTCTGTCTGTCCGTCTGTCTGTCTGTCTGTCTGTCTGTTTGTTCCGAGTAATCTCTGAAACGGCTGGACGGATTTTAACGGGACTTTCACTGGTAGGTAGCTGATGTTTCAAGGAGTAACTTAGGCTACTTTTATTTATCAAAAATATTAGGGTTCCGCGACAATAAGGATGAAACTAAATCTACGCGGGTGAAGCCGCAGGGCACAGCTAGTCTTTAGATAAATTTGCTCACGCCTGTATTCCTCGGAGGGGTAGGCAGAGCTGTACTAATGTACACCCACATTTCGTCAGTTACGGTTAAGTCCGACGTAATAGAGGGTTAGCCTATTGCCATTAACCGGACACTAATCCACACTCCGGGTTGTTACTTGAAAATTACGGATGGAGCACTTTGGATCGAACCCAGGAATCGTATTCCGCAGAAGCGTTCGTGGCGACTAGATCATCGAAACAATCAGTAATCTTCACTTCCCCAGAAGAAGTTCTCCTGTTTACCACAGTTCATACTCATTATAATTACATATTTTCTGCGTTTGCGGTTGAAACTCTGGGGCCTTGGGGTCCGGATACTCATCAGCTTTTCAAAGAGCTTGCACGTCGTCTGGTAGAAGCCTCTCGTGACAAGAGACCTGGGGCTTTTCTCGCTCAGAGAATCAGCATTGCTATTCAACGTGGCAATGCTGCCAGCCTTCTTGGCACGATCCCGAGAGACACCGACTTGGGACAAGTTTTCTACCTTTAATTAGTTTTAAGTACTGTTCCTTGTATATATAATTAAGTTTTATTGAATAAAGAATTGTATCAAATTTGATAACTGAGTTTGTTCTCATTAGACTCTACTAAGACAGCTTATTACAATGCAAATGAATCTGAACGTATGTCCCAAATTGCATGGCTTTGTGTGAACAGCAGCGGTTACAGATGCTCTCCATCTCGCAGAGGCACCCTTAAAATGAAAATTAACGAGCATAATTATCAACAACACGTACAAAGCCGCGTGTTACACCAAACAGAGCATTTACTTAACAAACTTTGGAGCAAGTTACTCCGAGAGTTCTTACAAGTCATAGGAAACCAGTGTTTGCTGAATATATAAAGTTTGTTTTGCGTTTTCAAATCAAATCAAAAACTTGGACTCTCTTGAACGTCGATCGTTGGTGTAAAAGTCGTCGTTACGAGTGGATTTACGTTTTCAAACGTAAGTCTGTGCAAATGAAACTTAAAACTAATGTAATGGCTTAACACACAGCCTTACGGTGTAAGGAAATATTGTAATAGAAACATTATACGTAAATGAATTTGTATTTAATTTGAGCTACTTACCCCAAAAGCCAAAGGGTTTACCTACTATGGTAGCCGAGTGGTTAAGAAAATCGCACGCAACTCCGCAAATACTCTTTTCTAAGAACGTAAGGTCAATGAAGTGACGTAACATTACGAGCTTCACGGTGAAGGAAAACATCGTGAGGAAACCTGTCTAATGATATGTGGGAACATTGAAAATACCAATAAACTGTCTGAAAAGGCGATGGCCTCATAATCTGTCACTTTGGCATCTATGTATCTTCAATGAGAAGTGAATGTTGTAATCTTAAGTGAGCTGTTACGTAACATTAAGAAACTTACTTACGAGTAAAAAAGTTAATGTTTTTTAATGAGATGTTCTGTATTGTTCTTCTGTCTTCTGTACGCTTTACTTACACCACGGTGTGATGGTCAGCAATTCATATAATTACATCCAGTTAAGTCGACACTTCACGTGCTTTATGTATGTATATTGTGTCCCAAATACTAACTAACCGTTATGTCTCGCCTACTTTTGATCTCCCAGCGGGGTTTCTTTATTTTTTTATTTTCTTTATTTTAACTAAATACTATTTACAAGAGACCGGCGGTATCTCATAGTAAAGCCGACAGGTGGAGCTAGTGTATACGTATAACATCCCTTTGCGGTCGATCGTAGGTACTGCAACTAGAATTCCTATTACCCAACTTAACTTCAGACACTGTTCACTCTACGGTTGGCAGAAAAATATATACTTCGTTAAAATAACATTATTTATTATCCATCAATAAATTCAATTTTGAAGCGAAGCGCATTGTCATGGCATCGCACGAATAAGGAAGAAACAGCGACGAATTACGCAAGAGAACTTGTTAAGAAAGATAAAACAGAATAAAATAGATTGGTGGCCGAAACTTCTCACAAAAGAACTGGCATACTTTGATCGCTGTAACGTAAAAGAAACTTACTGTGTTGACGTGCCCTCACAATACGAAACACAAACAATTCTTTGCCAGCCCTAAGGAGGATTTCACAAACTCCAAGACTTATTTATTTAACTTTCTACGTACCATGACCTTTTTAATGCGATGGTGGCGTGGAGTGCTGGAACGGTGCGAGGAAACCTGCATATGTTTATATAAATGACAATATATGTATTACTAGCGGGCGACACGCGGTTTAAAATACGGGGATAAAATATAGCATATATTAATTAACGATAACGTAGCATTCAAATGGTGAAAGAATTTTTGAAATCGGTCCAGTACTTTTTGAGTCAATTATCTTCATAATATTAGTATAGAAGTTTAGATTATGCATGGTTGTCTGAGACTGCGATTCACTATATATTATATTTTCGACGAAAGTGGGTGTTGTCTTCCTCTGCCCTTGGGGGACCCTTCTTTTGATCTGTAATCTTAGAGTGGAACGGCGGTCTATTTTTTGTTTAATAATTCGCAGAATTGTGTAAATGGCTCTTAAACCGTGAAAATGCCAAGTCAAAACAGACAAATTGCTAAAGGGATATGACAAGACATCACAGAGATAGTAAAGACGAATATTTAAACCATTTGAAGAGGAAAATTATTAAGTACAGAGCAATTAGGTTATAATTCGTAAAAAATTACTTAGAAATTGTACTATCAACCTCTCTACCTGAATGGTAAAATTTCTGGGTTTTTTTTGAGCGAAACCTTTGTTAGTTACTCTGGAACACAAAATATAAACTTACAGATGGTCGGCTTCACTGACCTCAATTGTATAATTAATTATTACTAACTGTGCCCCGCGATTTCACCCGCGTAGATTTAGTTTCATCTTTATTGTCACGGAACCTTAATATTTTTAAAACTTGTTTTTTTTGTGACAGTAGCGTGTATACTATCATATGCATTTAGTGAAAAGCTGTTATTTTGGAATTACAAACAGACACTTCAATTTTATTTATCTGTACTGTATAGATTGATTTCATTTTTATACTACTAAGATGGCAAACAAGCATGCGGCCCACCTGATGGTGGGTGACCTCGAAATATGGTCGCTTGCAATACCTAGAGTATCACTCTCGAGTTGCAGTTCTGACACCTCTCGCTACATGCTCGCTATAGATAACAGCGCCGAAATGGCGTGCGTCAAAATATGCACTAAGCTAAAGTCAGTTCAGCGTAATTGTTGTATAGAGATCAGTAGCGTGGCTTTCATAGACACAAGGACATAATATACTAACGAAATTGATAAAATTCAAAATAATATCTTTATTTGATTATGCTTTAAAATACTTTCAAATCGTCAGGTGCCATTATTATACAGGTTTATAAATTTTACCGACCTTACAATCTTGTAAAATAATGTAATTTAAGATTCCCAAATACCTGAAAAACCTACCTTCTACTAGCGCACTATTTTGTGACCGGAATCCATTTACTCTACCTACCATCTCTTTGTTGGAGCGCGGCTTTAAAGTGAATGGCTTTTGTCTATGGACGGGGAGAATACGAATAAAAGGAAACTCCATACATGCAGAGACCGCGGTAGTTGGTGTTTTTGCACCCTTATTTAACGGGAAGGCTTTAGAACTGTTAGATTTTAATCAAAGTAAGAAAGAAAGAAAGAAAAACATCAATATAATATCAAATATATAAAGGTAACATACAACTACTTGTATTTTGTACTAACTGGTGACTTTGTTCTGTAACCGTTATTATATCAACCACTAAAAAAAATTCCATAAGCTTAAAAAACATATAGGAGAGATTGAAACTGGCGTCTACTGCGTAGCAGGCGACTACTCAAGCCATTCAGCCACGGGGGCTCGACAAAATTTATTTTTCTTTCTATTGTATCCCACTGGGGTAAGCAGATACCCAACCTACCTTAAACGTGCTCTGAATTAGCATTCGAATACATAAATACACGTCTATCAAACCCATTACATATTGTTTCTGACTTGCGTATTTCCTCTATAAGGAAAATCACGTGAATATTCACATATGTCCAAGACATTTTAGGAATCTCGCTTATGACTCCCCGACGCATCTTTTTCGAATTGTCCTAATAACCATCCGCAACACGGTGTGTATTCCGGCTCATGAATTATTTATTCAATTGGAGCAAGACTTGAACGACGCCATGACAATTTTCTTGTATAACAAGCCGTCTGTAAGCTGGCTCATTTGCATCCGTCGTGCGACACAGCCGTTTTTGTCGAAGCTTGAGTAGGGTCCGGATTTGAACTAATTCCTTTTGGGCTAACAATGTTATGTCCTATTGTGGACACTGTGACAGGTTTACAAGAAATGTTTGCGGAGTTTACGGGTGTTTCTTTATGTCATTTGATGTAGGGTTGGGGTTAATAAACATAAGCATAAGGTACTCCTGGTGAAAACATGCGTCGTTAGGACATAGAAAACAAATGATATACATGTATGATGTATGTATATAAATAATTTCTCTTTATAGTCTTACCGGCGACTTTGTCTGCATTTTCTAATGTTATTCCTAGAATTCAAAGCTATCCATATTGCAAATGTTAGTTTGTCATAAAAAGTAAGAGTAGACACTTTCCCATTTAGGTATACTAATTAGTATGGCTATATACTTAATATTTTAAAACTAACTAATAAGTCATTTGTTCAGAATCGTGGAAAACACAGGTGTTTATAAGGAGCGTAAGAACTAGGAAACTATTTTTGTGGTGTGTTTTCATACTTTGACAAATGTATAATTTTTGGTTCTTCTCATTTACTAAAATAAAAAAAATAAAATAAAAATTTGTATCATATTGTTATTTCTCAAAGATTGAAGTATATAAATGAAGAATTAATCATTATGTGAAGTGATAATGTGTCA
Organism: Watsonalla cultraria; assembly: GCA_964035505.1. NCBI lineage: Eukaryota > Metazoa > Arthropoda > Insecta > Lepidoptera > Drepanidae > Watsonalla > Watsonalla cultraria. The sequence goes on from OZ037731.1 coordinate 9,503,618, forward strand.
TTGTATCTGCTTACCTCATGTATAATCTGTATATTCATGTCGTTCTGAACATTTGAAAAAAACTTTATTAAAAGTTTTTCTTGCTTTGGTTATTTGTCGAATAAAAAATATTTCGGAATGTTGAGTTATCTACATTGCAAATGAAGTATCAACAATATAATTACATTTCAAACTCAATACATCATATTTTTTGCATAGTTTCTAAGAATTAATCAACTCAATAAAATAATGTCGATAAATTGATCGGAACAATACACAAAAATATACAAACATGATTGTAAAGGTATGACATTTGCACTTATCAATATTCCTCGGCTAACACGGGGGCTGTGCACCATCGGCTTAAGGAGAGCACTTCTGAGTTATGACGATTCATTTTGGCACCTACCGTAAAATTACCGTCAATACTCAAAAATATCTTCATTCGATTAGTCTTTTTACAAAGTACTTTCAAATCGTCAGAATGACATAATTATACAGTATTATACATGCTACCGCCAGGTTCGGAAGGTTGCCTTTACTGATACGGACCTGGCAAGAAATTCAGTAATTAAGGAGTTCTTGATACGCGCTGCCTAAATGATTCTAGTTGGCCCCCAGCAGCCTATTATGAACGTGGACAGCACCAAGGGTAACCAATATTGAAAATTATTATATAGTACTGACGAACTTACTGCACGAACTAAATGATGCTTGTATTTGAGATTTGATATTAGAAAAATATTTCCATTAAATGGAATGGAAATTACAAAATTTAAGCCTTCAAAATTAAGAGATTTTTTTTCAGGTATTAGAAACAAATAGATATTCAACAGTCGGCCCACTTTTGTGGCAAGTCACCAAACCTTCGAAATACAGCTTAAGCTTGGACAGACGGGTTATAATATACTAATATATATTCATATAAACGAATTGCGGTTATATTAAATACATATTACAACGTCGTATGTTATAGGTTTTATCATTATTAGAAAAAAAGTTTCGTAACATAATTTTCTGCTACATCAGTTAAAGAGCCCACCCTCGGTTCTTCACCTCTAAAAATCACAGTGAAGATAGTCCTTGAATGATGAAGCTCTGAACGTATTATCGTTATTTTGAACTATCTATGCCCCGCGGTATACCCGCGCAGAGTTCATTTAATGGGTGACCGGCGGAACCCTAATGTTTTTTTGAACAAAGAAAGTAGCCTAAGTAATATGTAATATCACCTATCCACCAGTGAAAACCCCGTTAAAATCGGCCCAACCGTTCCGGAGACTAGCCGGAAAAAACAGACAGACAGAGAAAAAAAAATTGGTTTTTCTATGTCAGTATCGTGTACACTTTCATAAATGCATTTAGTGAAAAGCTATTATTCTGGAAATACAAGCGGACACTTCAATTTTATTTATCTGTATAGATTGTATTATTTAAAATGTCAGTAATACAATATCGTTGAAATGTTCTTCTTGTGTACGTAATGTCCAAGATAAGATATGTTCGTGGAATGAAACCGTAGATGCAAAACAGTGCACTGGATGCAAAGTGTACCCAGTGGTCCCGGTAATCTGAGAGATAAGATACTGTGCTAATATTCTTTGTTCAGTACGATGACTTCAATATATCTTGCTTGTTGCTAAATTAATGTGGTTTTCTTATGGTTTAATTAAAAACAAAGTTAGTGTATCTTACTTACACTCAGATTTATACAATAACTAGCTGTGGCCCTCGGTGTCACCCGCGGACAGTTATTTTGTGGGTGTCACTTATGAATATATTTAAAAAATAAAAGTAGCCTAATTTACTCCTTGTATCATTAGCTACCTGCCAGTCCAAAGTCCCGTTAAAATCGGCCCAGCTGTTTCTGAGATTATCTGGAACAAATAGACATACAGAGAATAAAATTTTAATATTGTTTTCTTGTGTTAGTATCGTATATAATTTCATATGCATTTCATATTTTGGAATTACAAACAGACACTTCAAATTTATTTATCTGTATAGATGTTGTAGCACTAGATATGCTATATCATTTAAACGTCAAAGCTAAGAAGCTCTTCGGCCCCTAGACCATTTTGGCTGACTTTGACACTATGACAGTGACAGGCCTGTCGGGGACGTGGCCACCTAGATAACCTGTACCGGCCCTTGTATCTAACACAATGAACTGGTTAATCTAATCTACCTTTGATTTATGAAGTGGAAGACGGTTTTGGAATATCCCAGACTTACCTAATTCATGGTTGTAATCGAAACTAAGAAACTAAAAAAAACTAGCAATTTGATTCTGTTTTTGAGCGAATATTTTTGCTTTTGAACTTGTGTTTTTAAACTCTATGAATGAAAACGTACGGTTTTTTAATTAGGCAATGTAGTGGAATTCTAACAGCCATAATAAATGATATTTTTAAATTATAATTATGAGCGTGATGTGTCCCACTGCTGGGCAAAGACCTCCCTTCCCTCTTTCCATCACTTGCGATCTAGGGCTTGCACAGGCTAGTTTTTCAGGTAGGCGTTGAGTTCGTCATGCCATTAAATGAAAACGTAAAACTTAATCTCAAAGGAGCAGAATCAGTGGAGTTGAGTAAAATGGCCAAAACTAATATATGTGTCCCACTGCTGGGCAAAGGCCTCCCCTGCGATCTAGGGCTTGCCCAGGCTAGTTTTTCAGGTAGGCGTTGAGCGTTCATTTTACTATTAAATGAAAATGTAAAGTAAATTTCAAAGGATCCGAGTAAGTGCTAGAAGTTGAGTAAATTGGATAAAGCTACTGTAATGTAATACAAAAAGTGACTGAAAAAAGAAGTAACATTATTACTCAGTTTCCCGAAAATGTAAATGGAAAAGGTTCGACATCCAATCGGACAAAAGTGGCAAGCAAATATAACGAGAGTGCAGTTGCATTTAGCGCAGGCACAGAGAACACAATTAAAAAATTGCCCCCGCGTCAACCAACTCATTGAAAAGCCAATCAGAGTTTTCCGTGCAGCTCAATACAGATGTCCAAACCGCCACGCAAAAAATACAATTTAAATTTGTGGCAATGGTTCACAATTTTTACTAAGAGGTTTGAAAATAACTACAGCGTTCTTTTTTGTTTTGGACCCTGTAGGAAGGGGTTAGTTTACGTACATCTCTGAGTAATAAAGTGTCAGTTTGAAGGTCTTTCTGAATTAAAATTACTATGACGTTTTTTCTTATATGCATAATATAAAAGTGTAATACTCTGCCCGTTTAATTCGGCCTATTAATGTCCAATATGTGGTCAAAAACTACTGGACTGATTTTGACGTAACTACCACTGGCAGCTATTGTTAAGAAATAAGTAAACCCATTGAATTTTGCTGAAGTGGGTGATATTGCTGAGAACTAAGAATATTTTGTATTTAATGTCGAAAATATAAATCTAGCTATAGAAGGTATAGCTCGTGAGCTTAAATGTAAGAGGCTACTTTCGAAACTATTTCATCGATCGTGATGTTTTTAATACTATCAAACAATACTACCCACGTGTACTATAAGCAGTTGTAGAGTAGTAGGCATGTTATAATAACTCCATGCGGATGAAGTTGTATGAAGTTACAACAATGTAACCACTAAACTTTATGAAGTGTAGTCTATGTAGCTTGCTACAACGAACACACGTTGTATTTTGTGGCTTCCGCGAAACTCTCGGCTTGGTTTCAGAACACCATGTTTACAATTGATTATAATGAGTTTGTCTAAAAACTTAGGTACATTGATATCTGCCATGTCGGAGAAGAAACTAAATATCGCCCTAGCCTTTTTCCATACATTGTTAGGGTTGGCACTTGAGTCAACACGAACCAAATTTTTAAACAGCGTAACTGCTTTTACGTGGAAAGTCGGTGACCTGGGTTAAACCAGTTGCCAGACTTAGGTTTCTGACTGACATGTAACAATTACTAAAGGTGTTAAATTGGCAACCATTTGCTTAACGTGCTCTCCGAGGCACGGAAGGAACTTGGACAGTCACCCTCACAACTCTCGGGTTGGGGTTCCATAAAAAGTCAAAGACGTACAATGACCTGGGTTTACGATGGACTTGACGCCATCACAGAACCCCATAAAAGCTAGCACAGCGCCTCTACTAACCCCCTACCCATAGAGCACCGCAAAAACACAACACAACTGTAAAGTAGCATTATTTGGTCTCCGGTCGGGCAGCTCCGTATTTAGAATTTAAAATGACTCTTAAAAGTGATTAGCCCACACGCCTCCCCTGTTTCCATATAAACATCTAAAACTAAGCCAACAAAATACGTTTAATAACGTCCAATATTTAATAGTAAATCTCATTAATTCACCAAAACCACCGGCTTTCAAAGCAGTGACCGTATTACCCGCACAAAGGGGTTCTAAATTCGATCCAACAACATATCATTAGAGATTAATTGACAGGCCAGGTAGTGGCCGTTAACTTGGTCAATTTACCTTTATTAGCTATGCATTAACCTCCGTCCGAAGGGTGCGATCATAAACGTCACAAGCTCAAACCTTGTTTGTTCTTAATAGTTATGTTTTAGTTACAGCTGCTCGCTACACACCGGCTCGGTGGTTCGCTAGCATTCGGACGCGTTTACCTTTTGACTAGAGTCGAAGTGATTGCCTTACTATCAACTTTTATTGCGGCAGTAGTGTATAAATCTGTCTCAGTCGAATTTTGATCGCAATTAGATTTGATGTTAAGTATGTGGTCAAGCCTCCGGTTTAGAGAGAAATTTGTTTGAATGCCATACAAAGCTGAAGAACGAAGTGCACCTAACACTTTTTTAAAAGAGTGGGTGGGGATTCATTGTCCTCGGCCTTGAAATAGATCTAGGCTGCCACAGATGATCGGGGCCTGGTTCACATTATCAAATGAGTAATGATGATTCAAATGACACCTTTACAGACCCTTTAAGATTTTTTTTTAAAACGTAATTTTTTTATTCTAAATCAAGTGCACAAATTTTGTTTTGACAGGCTTGCGTTGTCATGCTCACTATGACTAAAATAGTTAGCTTGTGGCGCGGTGGCGTCTAGGTGACGGGTCGCTCACTTCCCTGAATAATGGTTGAGGAAGGCGATGGCTGGTAATCACGTCATACTTGCGAACAGGTGCATCTCGTGGGGGGCTGGTCATCTTGAACCTTAATTTGTATTTATAAGCTAGCTATGTAGATATAGGTTACATTATATTAACATTTGAATTCAGTCTTAGTCCATAAGCTTAATTTCATTAATATAACGATCAAAATTGTTAGCAAATTAAGCAACCTTACGAGCTCAGCTGGAGCTGATATAGTTCTCCGAATGATCGATCCAAGTAGTGTGGTTTAAGACGCACTCTCCCATAAATTAACGCCTTTTTATAAAACAGACTAACATAGTAGTTGGTTTTATGATGTTTTTATGGTTTTCCTTTAAACCATGTTTTGTAATAAGAGGTATCTGTTTTGTCCCTCATTCGACGCAGTGCTTAATCAATAATATGTTATCATTCAACCTAGATCGTATGACACATTCGAGCGAAGGTCAGCGCGACACTTATCAGGGTTATGTAAATGAGTTACTAATATACTTATCCGATGTCTATCTGTTGATTGCAATAAATAAATCAAAAAAACAAAGATTATGATAGCTAATAGATTATGCAGCTGTATTTCGCCTACAGCCATGCGCAATGCTAATGTTTGTGACGTATGAGCATTGATCTATGTACTACTTGTGTTTTTGTAATATATACTAAATATTATAATAAAAAATATTTGTATAAATTTTTGTAAGTCAATATAATGGACTGCTAGTCTATATGGCTAGTCTATACAGTTAAATAATTATGAAGAGTATGTTTGTATTTCCAAACGGCTTTTCACTAAATGCATATAAAAGTATATACAAGACTTACACAGAACAAATACAACTTTAATAGATTTTAACAGGACTTTCACTGGCAGAGAGCTGTAGATATTACAAGTAGAGTAACTAAGGTTACTATTTTTATTTTAAAAAAAATTGGGATTCCGCGGGTCAACATTGAAATTAAATCTACGCGGGTGGAACCGGGGGGCAAAGCTTGCAGCGTATAAAAGCCGTGTAGCGTTTCCGTTCAAATGTAAATCGTACCGATGTGTAAGTAGAATGCAGTTTGAACACTGTCTAAGACGCTGCCCTGTCCATTCTTAATGATGTCAATGTTATTTGTTTACTGTTTCGATTCGATTTTGAGTGAAATTGGAAGGGTTGTTTACCTAAATAGCCTGCGGTCTATTAATTGGTTAGCTTTGGCTACTAAGTTGGTTCTAAGTTTGCTTACCTCGCCGCACTAATATTTAAGTTATCCAATAATTTGAATATTCATATCGTGTTGCAGTGTTTCCAAGGCTTATGGTAATTTACTTGTTGAAATATTGTGAGGTAACATGAACCCTTTTAATTGGAGTGTGATTGGTCTGTCACAGAAGTAAAAACTGTGAATCTAATGTTTGACGGTTGGCGTGCACGCTAGCGATGCGCGAAGGGAAAGGTTCATCGCGATTGTTTCGGTTATCCAAACATATCGATGCATAGCAATTGTTTTCAATCGCAGTCGATGGTAGCGAGTCCGACTCGCGTGTAGTCCCAATCCACCGATGCATCGCGTCGGCCAATGATTGGTTCTATTCGGCTAGATTCGGCGTGACTCGAACCAGTCATCGCTAGGGCTGTTGAAACATTACGCAATCGCGCATCGTCAAAGCTCATTACTTCCTAAAATGAAGAACAGATGTAATCAGAGGTGCTTCAGCACTCACTTTTCACCTAAGAAGACTGAAATGCTTAATCTTCCTAAATTTAAAAAGGAGAGAAGAGAGAAGTTACCTACAGGCTCGCCCCTTTCTCATGAAACTTAAATACAACTGTTGTAATGTAGGTATACAATAAGAATACCTCTGTCTACCCATTCGACGTAAGCATAATGAATGTATTGAAATTAATGCATATCTTTTGAATGAAGATAAAGCGTATTCACAACCCTAGGAGAATGATATAATTATCCAATCCGCCCATAAGATGAGGTAAAAGCAAGTCGGCTAACGACAACAATGCTCCTGTGGTTAGCCAGAGTCGTGTCGGAGTACCTCCACGCTGCCTCGGAGTAACACGGAGTTACACTGATTCAATTATAGCACTCTGCATCGGAGGGTTTCATGTGATAATGCTCATAAGTGAGTGAGTTAATTGAAACTGGTTTGAGTTTCCAAAGAAAATTCGTTGTTTCCAACCATTTTCTCTTGTGAGGATGAAAGTTTTGCTTAAAATTTATGCATAATATATTTAATGAATTCATGAGATTCTATTCATTTACATTGATATTGCAAATGCGAAAGTTACTCTTGTTAGTTTACTTATCATTTCACTTGACGACTTGGACTTCAAGGGTAGGAGTAGGTAGGTAGGAAAAACATGTACGTGTATTTCAGTAACCTAATTGCCTAGACTGTCAAGGTCTAGGATTAGTTTGTTGAACGCTTATCAAACAGATAAGCAGAAATACTGAATGAATATTGGCTATCTACTATTAGATTAGAATAGAATTAGTATTTTATCCCCCATTTTTGAATCCCACTACCTACAATTTATTTGGAACTATGCGTGAATTAAAAGTGTAAGTTCAGATTTTTTGTTGATGTCTTATCATATAAGACCAGCGGACGTCACGTCGTTTAGCCCACGTAGTTCCCGTTTCCGTGGGAATACGAAGATAAAATATAACCTATGTTACGCGCTGATAATGTAGTTATCTATTGGTGAAAGAATTTTTGAAATGGGTCCAGTATTTTTTAAGTTTATTCGTTAGCAAAATTACGAATCGTTTCACGTCATAACATTTAGTATTAGTATAGATTTGTGAGACGGATATCAGATTAAGACTGTAAGGGCTCCGTTTTTCACCTTCTTGGAACCTTAAGAACACTAACGAAAGTTCAAATAACCAAATTGGATCGTGTGACGTCAACGTCCACACGGTGTTCGCCAATGTACCTCAGGGTTATTACCTCAGGGGGTTAATACGATACGTGTTTTGTTTACTAACTCACCTCATATACCTGTGTTCCAACCCTTTAATTATCCGCCAAGAGGTAGTTGGGATGGCTTTTCTACATAACTAATGCTACCAACGAAAGCCTTGGGATGGAGCCAAATAGTGATGCCCTATGCTCAAGGGATTCGATTATAAAGTAAGTATCGATTCTACTCTAGTACTAAGTGGTATTCGATTTCGTTTCGTATTGAATTGGCTGTGCCCCGCGGTTTCATCCGCGTAGATTTAGTTTCATGCTTCATGTCGCGGATCCCTAATATTTTTAATAAATAAAAGTAGCTTAAATTACTCCTTGAAACTTCAGCTACCTGCCATTAAAAGTGAAAAGCTGTTATTTTGGAATTACAAACAGACACTTAAATTTTATTTATCTGTATACATAGATGTAAAGAGGAGCTCGTGGCACAGTTGCTATTGCGCATATGATTCGATCAGCGAAGTTAAGCAACCATACGCCTAGCCAGTAGTTGGATGGGTGACCGCCCGAGTTTCCTCCGTGCCTCGGAGAGCACGTTAAGCCGTCGGTCCCGGTTGCCAATTTAACATCTTTGGCAATCGTTACAGGTCAGTCAGAGGCCTGAAAAAGTCTGACAACTGGTTTAAGCCAGATTGCCGATTTTCCTCTAAAAAAAAAAGGGGTTACGAAGGTCAGATGGCAGTCGCTTCGTATAAAAATCAGGTGAACAGCCACATCGGGTTGAATCAAGTGCCGACCCCAAAATACATGGGATAAGGCCAGGGAGATGATGATGACATAGATGTAAAGGTTTAGATGTATAGATGTATAGATTGGCTAGAGGTAAAAATTACCAGTTTTATCTGTGTTCTTTTGTGTTTTCAAAATAAACACACTTGTTCACAAAATAAATGATTTTCAAATCGGTCAAGACTTCTATGGTTCTTAGAAACTGATGAACGACATTCGAATTCGTTATTTTTTTTGCATTGTTGCTGTTATAGTATCAGTCAGTTAGCCAAGGCTTTAAACTTTATATACATCCCTACTAATATTATAAATGCGAAAGAAACTCTGTCTGTCTGTCTGTTACGCTTTCCCGCTTAAACCTCTCAACCGATTTTGATGAAATTTGGCACAGACAATCTTTAGACCCTGAGAAAGGACATAGGCTACCTTTTATTTATTAAAAATATTAGGTTTCCGCGACCATAAGGATGAAACTAAATCTATGCGGGTGAAACCGCGGGCACAGCTAGTAGATATATAAATTAGAAATCGGCACACCAGCCGGGTTGTATAGCCCGCAATTGTATTATCATTAGTAAACATTCAGAAGTTGGTCTCATTAAGATAACAGACACTATTGTTCGCTTATTGTGAGCATTCATTATGTGAGAGCTTCTAGCCGTTGCAATAACTTCTATCCTTTCGGTCTCGAAAGTATGGCGACAAACCAGTGTTCCAATTAAAGTTGCAATTAACAGCTCCCTCGGGACATACCGGCGTGTACCCGCATTTCAGCAATTCCAGGGTCGGGGAACTAATCAAAGCTTTTACTGCTCATTAATGGGGTTCCTCTAATGTTGATTATTTTTGCATATTTATTGAGACATTAATTATGCTTACTTGCTTACATAGAGTATATAGAGTAGAATTAATATTTGTGTTTATGTTTATCTGTGGATATGCTTTAAAAACATATTAGAAGGAAAAGTAGAAGGAAAGAGAGGAAGAGGAAGACCCAGGTAATACATGAGACAAGTCAAGGAAAAAGTATCTGCCATGACGTATAGGGAGGTCAAGAAGATGGCACTGGATAGAGACGAATGGAAGAAGTTGCATCAGTTACACCGACAAGAGTCACAACTCTTACATTCATGATGGATTATTAGTGTCTATGGAAACACTCGACTTTTTAAAAAGATGATCTACCTTTATATATAACCATTAAAAGGGGTTTTCGAACGTGTCCAGTGCCGTTACCGTAAAGAATGCGTACAATACCTTCCTGCAACCAACTTACGTGTACAAAGTACTTGTATACTATAACTAGCTGTGCCCTGCGGTGTCACTCGCGTAAATTTAGTTTCATACAAACTTTCATCCCCTATTTTATCCCTTTGGGGGTAGAATTAATCAAAATCCTTTGTCAGCGGATGCCTACGTCATAACATCTACCTGCATGCCAAATTTCAGCCCTATCCGTCCAGTGGTTTGGGCTGTGCGTTGGTAGATCACTATGTCAGTCAGTCACCTTTGAGTTATATATATTTAGATATTGTAGTACAATAAACATTATACAAGTTGACATCAGTCTCTTCATTTCACAAATTTTGTAATAAGTGTAATAATAATATACGGTCACGTCTTCTTGAAAGGATTCTCGAAGAAGTGGTCAGGAATATTGACACTCAATGTTCATCGACGATGATTGGATGCCAAGATAGTATGTCCATCTTCGTCTCAGGCACGAAAATGTATTTTAAAAATCCTTTTAGACCTTTATAATCCATTTACACCTCGTGGCTTCAATCGCTAAGTTTTGAGAAAAAATAATTAGTATCTACACTTGTCAAAGTTGTCTTGTCTAAGATGGCGACTGCTCTAATTCCTAAAATACTGACGATGGATGACTGCAATAATTAGTATCTACACTTGTCAAAGTTGTCTTGTCTAAGATGGCGACTGCTCTAATTCCTAAAATACTGACGATGGATGACTGCAATAATTTGTATTAAACGCCTGGGCGTGTTGTTCATATACGAGTACATGCTTTTATTTTTCTCCAAAATGTACTTCTATAATGATTTTTTTTTTCAATTAACTACCAAATACTTACAAATGTATAACTATTAATTTTGCAGTGTATATGGAAAACTGGGCAAATAAATAAAATTTAACAAAATATATTCGCAGTTATAACATGCCCGAAGAGAGCTTTCTTCGAAAGTGACAGGAAACTTTATGATTGGTTCGTTTTGAGAGTTAGAAAAAGTTATTTCTGCTAAACTTTTAATTAATGTACAATAAATCTGGCGTGTTAGTACCGATATATACTAATACAATAAATGTGAGAGTGTCTGTTACCTTCTTACAATTAAGATTTTTAAAATGGATGTTTTTAGGCATCCAGAACTTGCTAACGTTCTTAAAGAACGCTATTCCACATCTTTCTTTGCAAACATTAATACTGATAATCACTGTTATAAAAACATATAGAGATTCTTTAGTATGTTTGTTTGTTTTTTTGCTACGAATTCAGGAACTGATTTGAGAGTACTTTCAGTAATTGAATGCTAAAATATCACTAAGAGGCAGTAGAACCTATCAACGTGGCAATGCTGCCAGCCTTCTTGGCACGATCCCGAGAGACATCGAATTGGGCCAAGTTTTCTACTTGTAATTACTTTTAAGCACTGTTCTTCGTATATTAAAAAGTTTCTATTCCATAAATGATTATTATCACTGAGTAACATAGGCTATATTGTCAATCAAGTTTACTTAAGGACCCAAAAACTGTTACACGTTTATCAATCCCACATTTTTAAAAGAAAAATAGTTATAAAAATAGAGTGTAGTTAACTTGCGAATGAAGTCGCGGGAAAAGCTATAGTTAATAACCAAGTTTGGAGACATAAAAAATTGCTAGAGATTTTACTGCCAGAATTTAATATACTTTTTAGGCTGTGATCTTTGCAAATGATTAATTGACTTATTATTAATAAATACTGACATTTAAAAAAATTATTCTAATTATATTAAGTTTAGCTAATTACTTACTTACTAACTTGCGGAATTCAAAGACGTATGCATAGTGGCTGAGATGGCGATAGACTCACGATTTCTCACGTTGGCACGTAATCATCTTTCATGAAAATTGAGAATTATTATTACAACACCTCTGCCTACCCCTTCGGGGGATACAGTCGTGAGGATATTTATGGTGTAACAATGTAATAGACAGACAAACAGAGACAATTTCCCTCTTTATAAATAAATATGAATAATATTACAAGAAATTCTCACTGCTACTGAAGAAGTAAAGCAAATGATTTGCAGCCTCTGAGGTAGTATATTTGCGGGAAGCGGATGGGGGTTGCGGAATTCGGTAGAATTTGCGGCGCCGCCAATCTGCCTAGGGCACGACTTACACGGAGAATTTCAATGCAAAAGCTTTACTTACTTCGACCATACATTATATTACATTTGGATTGCGTAGAATAGAGTCGGTAGTATATTTTAAACCATGTTAGCTTTAAAAATGATGTTTAATGAGTGTTCCTTAATACTCGTATGTTGGATAATGTTTTCGTTTTGATTTGATTTAAAGATATTCTTGCGTTACTTTTAGATAGCTTTGAAAGGACATTAAGGCTTCCTACTAAACAATATAGACTAATAACATTATAATTTAAAAGTATATTATAAGCTATAACCTATCTAAAACTAGTACAAGTTTGTATTAGTTCGATACTAGATAACACGGTATGATGATGTACGAACATCTCGTATACATATAAAATCCAAATTTGAAAGTTACGCACAGCCCAAGCCGCTTGGCCGAGATTAAGAAATTTAGAGCGTGTGTTTTAAGTGATGTGTACTAAGAATGAGATTTCAGAAACTCCTAAGGAGGTCAAACGGGAGTTGGGAGTTTGTATGTACAGATAAATAAATTGAAGTGTCTGTTTGTAATTCAAAAATAGCAGTTTTTCACTAAATGCATATGAAAGTATACACGCTACTGACACTAAAAAACCAAGTTTTAAAATGTTTCTCTGTCTGTCTGTTTGTTCCGGGTAATCTTTGAAACGGCTGGACCGATTTTAACGAGACTTTCACTGGTAGGTAGCTGATGTTTCAAGGAGTAACTTAGGCTACTTTTTTTTATTATAAATATTAGGGTTCCGCGACAGTAAGGATGAAAATAAATCTACGCGGGTGAAACTGCGGGGCACAGCTAGTATGCAATATAACTGGCACGCAGGCGAAGCTGCGGGTGGAAGCTAGTTATTAATCCTTGTGAGTAATGCTTTGTCTATCTGTGCTTTGTATTTGCTTTGTCTGTCTTCGTCTATTTATTTCTTTTTTATCTCTACATGTTATATCTACATCAATGTTATAATTCGATTGAAGTCGCCCGCGTCCCTTTTATCTCAGACAGCTCAGCTAATCTCAGAGATTTCACAAAATAGATTGTCTTACTCACGAGGAAGGCTTACGTATGATTCTCGAGTTTCAGGTACCTTCCAGATTATTGAAAGATTTCGCTGATTACATGAGTCAGACGGTAGATAAAGAAAAAAACAAGTGTATGTAACAGTCTCCCATTCTTAAGACTATCACAATGAAGATGAATTTGAAATACATACGCAATGATGGAGTAAGTGTCATTCTTATCACGAATAACCTAGTTCGTCGATTTTTTGACGGCTGACGGCAATGTGACGTCATTCTCATGCCAATATGGTGGATCATCCAAGATGGCGGACAAGTTATTATTTGTGCACAGTATGAGTATAAACTGAAAGGTCTTGCTGAAGAGAACATTTTTTTTTTCTTTTCTTTATATTTTAATATTAACATTATTATCTTGCATTTAAATAAATTTTGGAAAATTATTTTTGATAAATTTATTAGGTACTTTCTGATATAATGTGATGAAAATCCAAGTTCTCACTAGATTAAGATATATTCTGGAGTAAGAATGATTGAAATCGGTCCACGTGTTTTTGCCTAGAGAGCGGCACAAATGAACTACGTATAAACATAAGGGCTGATAAACACATTGACACGGCTGGTGTGGCTTCACTGTGGAACAAAGCACAGCACATAATACATTATTCCGTATGAATGTAATAAGTAGCGTGCTTTAGTTGTATTATATTTATTATTATCAAGCGTTTCCATGCCTGCCACACTGATGGTAGGGCACTGTAATTAATATGGAGATTGGTATGTATCACTCTACCACCTACCTATCTCTTCGGCGAATCCAGGGGCCTTACCATGAGATCTTATTGCCATGATAGTTTCACTCATTTATGAGACAGATGTATGTGCCGTGTATCTGTCACTGTCGCACAACTGAATTATCATTGCATGGTTGGGCCCCAGGTGTGAGATATGGAAGACAATCAATTAAGATATTATTTCAGTCATAATAATTCATGGGAAAATTTTAGTCGAAATAAAACACTTCTTTGGATTTTCCTCAAACAGAACAATATAAGTAAATCGACCGCTAATCTTCACGCTAAAAGCCATTTTCCCACAATGGAATAAAAAGGGAATCGGCCGCTTTGTACGGGACTCGGCTAAGCCACTTACAGGCGAAATACATAGCTCTGTGTATGACCCGTTTTTGTAGACATCCAGGCATTCTTCTGCTTAGTGGACGGAATGGCTTAGGGACTCACAGGAATTTGGAATTAGAATATGTTAAGATTGTAAATAATTATATTTTCAAATTTACTCGTAAAAAGATTACAGTGATTGGACTCAGAGGCGAAATTCTGAGAGACAAAATTGATATCGGCGCGTTGCAGCTAGTTGAACTCAACAACATTCATCTTCAAACTCTCAATAATCGCCCATACGATTTGTGGCTTACTCAAAACGTTTAAATATTTTTGAATGTTTTGTCAGACGTATGTAGGATATCACATATTCTTTCTTTCAACATGCATTCACAGAACAAGTGACTTCATTTAAAGAAAGTCATAGTGCAGACCAAAGTTTCTTGGAACATGGATAATATGTATTGATTTGTATCATTCACAAAAGAATTAATTCAGCTTTTCCACTTGATAAATAACTTAAAAACTTTAATATTTAGAAGCACTGGCCACTCTCCATAAGTTGTTTTAAGAGCTTCAGACAATCGTCCCTCCTTAGTTTCCCGGAACTAGTTTGGGGCAGAGTCGTCACGAAGGCTATACCTCCTCGAAGACGTTTGTGGTCACTCAGGGTGGCTGGAGGACATACAATTATATTTAATAATGTTTCATAAACAGAACCAGAGAAGCTGTGGTGCCTTGGGGTTTGACCAGTACAGGAAGTAATGCAAAGACGTATGTATAGTGGCTGAGACGGCGATGGACTCACCCTCTGTCACGTTGGTACTTAATCATATTCGGTGAAATGTGGGTGTTGAAAATTACAACACCTCTGCTTATTCCTTCGGGACCCTTCTGGGATGGCGTGAGCATATATTTTTATTATTTTAAACAGAACAAAACATATATTCCCTTCTAGCATGTAATGCTTTATCTAGAACACGTTTTTTTTCTCGACCCTCGGTCCTACGATATAGTTCTATGAAAAGGGGTCCACCATCATCGGTTTAAGCAGAGCGTACTAAGAACTTCGTAGGTTTGACGTTTTATTTTATGATACCAAAATTTTACATCAAAGCTAAGAAGTTCGTAAGACGTCACCGCTATAAAGATGATAGTAGGCCCTCAGTTGACTGCCACTTCAGCCACAAAATAAATAATTGTATGGTGAAAAATATTCTGAGATAGTTGTGAATTGGAGCGGAATTGCTACTTACAGTTGACTGCGAAGTGAATCTGTTGCCTAGTGACATCACACCCGTGTTGTAACACCACCGCCGCGGTCGGGCCCCTATCTGTACCACACACCACGCACTCCCTCACTCCAGCCACTGAGCTGATGACGCACTCCACTTCCTCGGGTGACACCTGTACGAGAAAACATGACAGAGATTGAAAGAAAGTTTATTTTTCAAACATAAAATGAGACGCAGCATTAATAAAGTTGAGGTAGGTACAAAATTAGTATCGGTTCCGGAACCGAGAAAGGAGAGAAAAGCCAGGTTCAGCCAGGTACCAGGAGAGGGGTCGAAAAGACCAGTCGCTGGAGGGGGCGTCGGTGCGTGTATCTTGCGGTCCCGAGCCCCCCCCGCACAGGCGATGTGGAGGAACACCGTGGATGTTTAGTGGGTGGGAGTCCCACATAGCCCCCCTGCTGCCCCCGTGGCAGGGGTGCGTATCCATCTAAAGGATTTCACCACGTTAAAAAAAAAAAAAAAAGGTACAAAATTAGTACATTTCAAGAAATGACACGCCACAGACATGTACTCTTGAGCACAGATACTATTATACTCTCTGTTACTTAGTTGTATGACTGTGGACCTCACTCCAATAATTACCACACAGAGACAAAGACTGCGAAATATTGTCTTTATCTATGGCCATATACCAAATTGTTCCATCATGAACATAATTATTAAAGTGTGTAAATGATCTTACATAACCCCTGGCGAACCCGTTAGTAGTCCCATAGTACTTGAAACTGAACTTCTTCTTCTCCCTGTAGTACATGCGTTTGTTCTCATCGATATAGAACACGTCTCCAGTCTTGTACCAGCCGTCTGATGTGCAGGAGTCCGCGAAAGACTCACTTTTGTAATAGCCCTGTGGAATAATTACATTACTGGCCTTTGGTACATATTACAATATAGTCCATGTCCGTATATGTTTATTGACGGAGTTTCAAAGTATCTACTATTTACACCATACTGGTAAAATTCTGATTATTCAACTATACTTCAAACTCCAGTAGCGAGTTTGAAGTAGGATCCCCGAAGGGGTAAGCAGAGGTGTTGCAACAACAGCACCCAGTGTACATCGAATGTAATTAAATGCTAACGTGACAGAGAGAGTCCATCGCCGTCTCAGGCACTTGTATATACGTCTTTGAATTACATCTCAGACATATGCAGGTTTCCACATGATATTTTCGTGCACCGTAAAGAACTTGGGGTGAAATTACTGTACTTAAGTTCTTAGAAAAACTCATTGGTTCAGGCCGCTGCCCCACGGCTACGCGGCTCTTGTCTTATCTTTGTAACAAATACGTCTGGTCTACTTTGGTAGTTCCTATGTGTTTAAGGTATTCGTTTCTCTCTTACTTTAATACAGCTATCACTTTTCACATACAGCTCCCCTTTATGACACGGGCCCACGTCTTGACCGTCTTCATTTACCAGCTGGAACAATTAAAAAAATATATTTTATACGGAAAAATAAGAAATAGGTAAGTAAGGGTATACATGCCTTACAAATTTCCTTAAAAAATATATCAATTTATAATAAATGTTTCGTCTTCTTACCTTATAGTGAAATATATTGCAAACCCTCCCGTTTGAAGTGTGCGGAGTTCCTCTATCAGGAAACGCAATGGTGCCATGAGTTTCTGTACTGCCGTAGCCGTCACACAAATGAGTTGTTACTGGTAGCTTTTCCTGGAAAAATAATACATGTTCTAAACTTGGATTGAACTCGTCACGCTGGCATCCATTCAAATACCAAGCATTTATCTATGAAGTAGCAATAAAAAATGTTGAGCGCATCACCTTTAGGGCAGATATGAGGGTCGGCGTGAGAGGTGCACCTAGTATTAATAATGTGTCCAGAGCTGAGAAATGTTTCGGTGTAAGTATTGGGTGCAGTATTTTGGCGAATTGCGGCGAGAAGAATGCCCATGAAGGCTGGAAAGAAAAAATAATTATTTTGTAGGTGAACCGTAGCTTAAGTCAGGTTAATTGTTGATTGTATGAAGTTCAGACACAGACATTCGGTGATGCGACAGGGACCACGGTTCCAATTCTTAGTGGTTCCAGTTGCCTGTATCCTCATACCATGGGAGTGAACAGAAAACATACTAACTACTTACCACATGCTACAATGCCCTCGAGCCATCATCTTTTGCATCTTCCACATGCATTCATTATTCGTCACATGACGTAAACTAAAACTACTACTCTCAAACACTTTATCATGTCTTATCCCACACTAGACTAGTATCTTGGCTAAATTTACGAAATAAGACCGTTTGCTTCATCGAGCATGAGGGTTGTATTTTTTTAATTTATTGTCAAAGTAATGTAGATTTGTCGTATTGATGTTTATAAAAAATTATATAAACCCTAGCTGTGCCCCGCGGTTTCACCCGCGTAGATTTAGTTTCTTCCTTATTGTCGCGGAACCCTAATATTTTTAATAAATAAAAGTAGCCTAAGTTACTCCTTGAAACATCAGCTACCTACCAGTGAAAGTCCCGTTAAAATCAGTCCAGCCGTTTCAGGGATTACCCGGTACAAACAGACAGACAGACAGACAGAGAAAAATTTTATAACTTGTTTTTTATTGTCAGTATCGTGTATACTTTCATATGCATTTAGTAAAAAGCTGTTATTTTGGAATTACAAACAGACACTTCAATTTTATTTATCTGTATAGATGTCATTGATATTACGCCGATGAAATACGCGCGTCTGTGAGAGTATCGCCCGGTTTCCGAAAGGCTTGTCAAGTCAAAAATTAACTAATCATCGATCAAACGGCATGTCAAGTGCGAATTGGGTTGCTAGAAGGATGATCATCTAGTTTGAATTGATCAGAATGTCAACTGACATAAATGCCAAATCTCTATGATCAAATCGAATGTTAAATGCATTTTGGGTTTCCGAAAGGCTGATTAAGCCGTAATCTATGATCAAAGTGATGTCAAATGGCATGTCAGTTAATTACGACAAAGGGACGAATTAACTTATTACCAACATTGTATTTTATCGTAATATTTATAGAAATACTGACTCGATCCTAGAAATCATTTCACTCACAGGAAGCTACATTATTCCCAAGTGCTATAGCATGTTAATTTATATATCAAATGGAGATAACAATGCACAAATCAAGATTGAAAAAAATGTTGACAAAATGCAGGTGTATGATCGCGGGAAAATTGAAAATTTAGCCAAACACATACTACGGCCCTGACTCTCGATCAAAACTGGCGATAACATGAGACAAACACAGAAGCTGATTATACTGACGAAATAACTGGATAACAACCTACCTATAGTGTTAAATTTTTGGCGAAAGTGATAAAATTAACAATAATGTATATACTCAAAAGCTGCAAAATCATAATATCAAACTGCTAACTAATAATAAGAATGTTTATGAAGCCTTGTTTTGTTATTTACCTGCTAGCTTATTTACATATATAGCCTCAGTACTTAACTATATTCTAAAAGTGAAATCAATAGGAGTTAAACTCTACTTATTGGAGAAAAAGATTAGGTATGTGCTATAATGTGACAACAAAGAATAATCATAACATCAAAAGTATTAGAATAGTGTGTGCAATTCATAAGGTAGGTACCTAACTAAATTGGTATGAATCTAGTAAACAATAGGTGCTGGATATCACTAAATTTAACTTATTTCTGAACAAATTGCAAAAGCAATAATATAGGATATTGGGATAAAATATTTCAATAACTAGATCTTGAGTCTGTACAAAACAACCTATATTACTTAACTTATGTACAAACTTATTCTACCCTGAGGTAGGTTTACAATATACTATTATTATATCTCAATCAACGGTGTGAATTTTATATTCATAACAAACTTTTGTATGCAATGAAATCAATATATAATGTAGTAGGTATGTGTTCAATTCATAGGAACAGACTATGATTCCAGTCCAATAGTCCCATTCCATACATTCAAAACATTCTCATAAACAATCATACTCACAATATGTAGTAGGTTCAATGTTCAAATATTAATGTATTGCATAATATTTCCAACCTTAAACCTACCTAAGGGTAGAATAAGTCTGTACAAAACAACCTATATTACTTAACTTATGTAACATTATACCTAGATAAGTAAAATTTTTTTATTCTGTATTCAGAACAATTTATGTTCTACATGTATGATTAACCACAAAGCTCATGAAATGTAAAGAAATAAATGACCTATTATATTGATTTCATTGCATACAAAAGTTAGTTATGAATATAATATTCACACCGTTGATTGAGATATAATAATAGTAGATTGCAATGGGATCATTGGGTTTATCGGTCTGAACCTTCTCCTTACCATTGAAGTAAATGCACAGTATAAGAATTAAGTAATGAAATGTTTCTGTGTAGTTTGTATCTGCTATAAGTATCCAAGGATTAGATAACTCATTTGCTAGCAGCACCGGATCTAGTTTTCTTTCTCAATACTGCAAGACTAATTTACATGTTGCTGGCCTTGTAGTAAGTAAGAGTAACAAGATTATATATATATATGAGAAAATAATATCAATGTTATTTTTATTCCATACATTTTATTACAATAAACAGTAACAGGTAAGTACACACTTTTGTTAATTTTGATAGATAATAAGTAGCACTTCACATTGAAACAGTAGTACTGCAAACATTGTTTAACTGGGGAAGCAAGACGAGCCACCGCGTCCTGCGGCTAGAAGTCCTTTGACGAAGTGGTATGATAACATTATATTAGTTAATCTTATTTCGGCACCAATCTAGGTATTGCACTCTATTTGTGTCACTCTCAGTTTTCGGTGCACAAGCACCTTTTTATTCTGTGCAGAGTAGAGCAGGTGTAATAAATAAATACACAGGAGAGTGGAGGAAGGCAGTGTTTGGTTTTGCGACATGCAAGGATATGGATTTGCCTGCGTCGTAAGACCTTGCTGCGGGGATTCTGAAGAGTTTGCTTGCGACGAGACGGTGATCCCTCCGATTCACTAATACGCACACACATATACAATACAATTTTTTCTCGCTTTTTTTACACAGACAGTAATAATATTAGTTATTTCTGTCTCTTTGCCAGATAGAACGAACGAATGAATGACAATATTGAACTATTTCACAAATGTGGCCATATTTAAAAATAATTATAATGTTAACATTATGTTAGCTAATTTTTGCTTGACAAGCGTTCGAGAAACCCAATCAAAGTTGACATCGCATGTCAACTGACATTAATGTCAGTTGATTTTGATTTTGACAAGCGTTCGAGAAACCGGGCGTATGTCATTTCAAACGATTGTTCCTTGATTCCTAACTTGATTCCTAAACTGAATAAATCATTTTCATTTTCATTTTCAACTAATTGTAGTAAGCTCATATGTATTCTGTGGTTTTGTAAAAGGATAAGAAAATTTATAAAAATCGAGATATACCTGAAACTTGAGAAACATAGCAGCGGCATGTTCAGGCGTATTTTTACCCGGCGACATGAGTAAAGGCACCTGATACACGACGCAGGTAGTCACCATCATTGTGAACGTGATCCAATGGGATGTGTTGAGGATTATCACTCGCCTGGTCGGCGTCGGGAACTGGTGGTCCGGCCTGGTATGATGAATTGACGGTTTAAACAGAATAGTCTAACAACACACAAAAAATGTCAGTGCTATGCCACAGAAGACTGCACAAATGTTTGTAACCTTCTCAAATTCTGATTTATATAATTTTTTTTCTTTGGTTAAGATCGTTTACTTTGTAAATCCTCTGCTTATTTAGCATTAAGGACCAAATATTGTCTGGACTTCATTTCTTTACTGGCTTTCATTAAAAACATCATAGAAGGGAAGATAGAAGGAAAGCGAAGAAGAGGGAGACCAAGGATTAGTTACCTACAACAGCTGAAGGAAAAAGTCAGCGTCATGTCGTACAAGGAAGTCAATGTGTTAGCGGACAATAGAGAGGGTTGGCGATTGCTTCACCGACAAGAGCCTAGCTCTTAAATAAATGATGATTGTCTGGACTATTCATGAAAAATCTGTAATTGAACTCATACCGACGTATAACATAGTTATTTTGATGCTCTTGATTTTTCCAATAAATAGAATAAATTAAATTTAAGCGAATTGTAAGTACTACTCACCAAACCAAGGGTAGTTGCATGACCAATCCTTTGTTATGCAATAACGCAGCTTTAGGCAGACCAGTGGAGCCGCTGGTTGGTAACATTATTACTGTGTCATCCGGCCGAGATGCTGCCACTCTAAGGTATAACATATTTGGTTTCACGTTAAATAACAATTTGCGTTAATCCTGATGTAATGTATGTTGTGTAAACATTCCACTCACTGGAAGCTTTCCAAGTCGTCACTGGCTCCATCTATAAACTGCCGAAGCACCAGTTCCTCCTCAGCCACAATAACATCAGCTGACACTCTATCGTTACCATCCAGGCACGAAGTGACGTCACTGTAGTGTTCGCGGTCACAGAACACCAGGCACGGCTCTAACAGCTCCAGGAAATATTTAAATTCATCTGAAATTGTATCTGGCTGGCTTTCTTATTTCCCTTGTATTGTCAAATTTTGGCCTAATTAAGCAAGTTTTTGGGGTAAATACTCTAAATTTACTTACAAGCTGTTCCATTGGGGTCCATAATAAACGGTACGACTCCAGCAAAGAGAACTCCAAAGTAGACCGCAACCATTTGCTTATGGTTCCTCATCGCAATCAGAACGGTCTTCCCTTTTGCACCATGCTTTATCAGGCAACGAGCGAGTGGGACCGCATATTTGAGAATTTGTTCAATTGTAATAATCTCCCCGGTCATACCATTAGTCTGGAAAAACTCATATTGTGAGCTGAATATTTGTAGCCCAAGCTGGCGTTAAAGAGCTGAATGTAGCACATGCCTCGAGTTGCAGGTCGGGGTCTATTGAGTATTTAACACTTTTAAGACAGACAGCGATTTCTCCGTATTGAAATACTATCTGAAGAGCCGTGGTGGCCTTGGGGTTTGAACAGTCGCCTGCTACGCAAGCGACGCAAGTTCGAATTCCAGCGGGGCCTGTACCAATGAGTTTTTCTGAAAACTTATGTGCAGTGATTTTCACACCACGTGCTTTACGGTGAAGGAAAACATCGTGAGGAAACCTGCATACGTCTGAGAAGTAATTCAAGGACGTATGTATAGTGCTTGAGACGGCGATAGACTCACCATCTGTCACGTTGGCACTTAATCATGTTCGGTGAAAAGTGGGTATTGTTATTACAATACTTCTGCCTACCCCTTCGGGGAATACAGGCGTGAGCATATTATGTATGAAATACTATCTAAATGATGCCCGAAATACTATCACCAAGGATATCTATGGCATTTTAGACAGCTTTGGTCAGTCTCATATTTCTTTACAAATATATCTCACCATGAACTCCTGGTCGGCGTGAGCCTTCATGCAGTAGAAGAGCACCTGTGCCAGCGAGAGCGAGGCCCGGCGCGCCGCGGAGGGCTCCACGCCCAGCTCCGCCAGGATGCGGTCCAGCACACCGTCCAGGTGCCGCTGGGCCGCACTCGGGTCACCTCTCACCACCGCAAATGCCATGGCTAAGCATTCATAATTACTTATTGGGGTTGTATTTTACTTTCATGTGATTGAAACTGGAATGTTTGTCGTAAAATAATTCCGAGTAGGTATTTATATCCTGTACTTACTTAAATATCTCCTTCACGAGCGAGTCACATGCGTTATCGTATACTCAGATGTATGCAACTTTCTTCGCGATGTACATTAACCGTTCAATTTCAATACCAACGTTTATTATATTCACGTTCACCTATCGAACAAAGTAACATTACATCCTGATATCAAATAATGCACCTATGAGATTTTTGACTGGAACAAATTCCCGACCACATCAATAAATCCCGAATATATTCTGTATAATAATTTAAGCACTCACCTTATAGTCCCACAATTCACGCCCACGATACAGTTGCGATAAAATACTTATTTCAATATCACTCCAAACTATAGACAGAGTGCTCTCGATAACGTTATCTTTCAAATCTTAAAAATTATATAAATATAACTCTACTACAATTATAAATGGGTCGTGTCTGTACGTATATTCGTTTTATATGAATTCAGTTTGATATTTTCCAGCCGCTTAGGTAGAGAGAATAAATATTTATTGATCACAATAAGCAGCAACAAAACAAGTAACACTGAAAAATATAATATATGAATTAAGCATTAAGTTCAAAGCTGTTATTTTGGAATTACAAACAGACACTTCAATTTTATTTATCTGTATGTATATATAATGAAGGTACATACTTGTTTGTGTGGCACATAGCACCCCACAGTGCGGCCACCCCAGTGTCCAGGCCCTCCGGCCTCCAGCCATCGCCACTACCACTACATACAAACTATGATAAACTAAAATAATGTATCAGAACTGGAGTAGAGGTCCTTAAATAGTATAAAAAGAAGTCGTTATTTCCATACACATCTGTCTGTACGCACGCATCGTTCTTCAAATCTACTCTATGAATCTTGATACGGTTATTTCAAACATGTAGGAGTTGGGCTCCGATGGTAAGACTAAGTATTACTTATAGTAAGACTAACTAACTAAGATACTCCATCATTTACGTGAATAGAAAACTCCTTGTAATGGGAGGGCGGGCCCTCGGTTTGTGTTAGTCTTATATATAAAAATCAATCCCCATTTTCCTTGGTCACGGTATCACGCGTAAACGGCTGGATGGATTTTAACGGGACTTTTACTGGCAAATAGCTGAAGTTTCAAGGAGTGCTTTAGGCTAATTTTATTTAAAAAAAAACAACATGAAACTAAATCTAAGCGGGTGAAACCGTGGGGCACAGCTAGTAAGATATAAATAGAATTTTAAAATCGTATCTACGATTGCTTTCTACGATAAGTGTTTGCTAGTCTGTCTCAAACAGTTATCAACTTGAGATGCTTCAATACTTTAACACTTCAATGTCACTTTGTGTAGTAAACTCGAGAAGAAAATAAATTAAATATGCTTTATCTATCATTAATAGAACCATGCATAGACATATAGGTAAACGAAGTCGCAAGATTGAAGTATTCTAGGATAAAAGATACTTATCTTAGTTTTTGTGTCGAGATTATTCTATCGTTTCTAGTCACCGAGCGAGATAAAGACTCTTATCAATTGAACTGAAGGTCTAGTATACAGGGTGTGGCGTAAATATTCTAAAAGTCTGTAACTTGGGAGGCCCCAAACCCTTCGTTATGACAAAAATCTTGTTCTGTAATGAATCCCGGAATCGACGCTTATGAGTATTTTTTTATATTAATTTATTTTCAAGGAATAACAGTTATACCAGTCACCAGCTACGTAAGCGACGCAAGATCGAATTCCAGCGGCGCCTGTACCAATGAGTTTTACTAAAAAACTTGTGTGTAGTTATATCACACCAAGTGCTTTACGGTAAAGGAAAACATCGTAAGGAAACTTGCATATGTCTTTTACCGGGCTAATGTTTTTCTTTTGGGTTACGGAAATATTTATATATGTCATGATTGTAAGATAAATTAAGTTTAATACTATTTTCATGTGTAGTAATAACATGCGCCGTGCCTAATAAACACACAAATATAATACATAAATTAACTTACTCGTAAATTTTAGTAACATTATAAACGTGAAATTTTGTGAGTATGCGTGTATGGATGTTTGTTACCCTTCCACGCAAAAACGACTGAATGGATTTTAACTTTCAGTAAATATAGGTTATACATTAGGACACCACATTTACAAGATATTATTGTGTGTATTGTCCAAAATATAAAGAAAAGCCTGCGCAGACAGAGTCGCGGGCACCAAGTTTCACATTGTAGTGCAGTAATTGCATACGTATTCAATTCCCTTGATTATAAATTTTTTTCATGTTAAGTACAAAACAACCTGTATCATAAGTCCACCGCGCAAATGCCGTATTTGAGGTACACTAGTGAGTCAGAGAGTCAACAAAATAAAACTACTAATCATAATTTAATAATAATAATAAAAACATTTATTGATAACAAATAAACGGCAACAATTCAAATAACAATGACAAAAAAATAGAATATACAAAAACTAAATAGTTTAAAACTAGTGTCATTATGGTGCAAAGTGGTTAGCACCAGTACATCGGGTGTTGCCGCACATTGTCATCAAAGGGCCACAGCTCAACTATACCCGCAGACCTAACTGGGGTCCAGTTCAATCTAGCGGAGCTGATTTTCAGTGCGACCAGTTGAGTGGCGCACGACGTCAGCCAAGAAACAATATACTAATAAAATGAAGTACATACTTGTGTGTGTGGTTTACCTAATTTAAAATACTTTATAAAATAATGTAGAAAAATAAATTTATGCGAAAGAATACGCATGAGGCATGTATCGTTACATACTTATTGATTGTTTAGCTATATAGGTATCACATAAAATGTTATGTGGCGCCCTCTAGATGAGAAAAAAGTGGAGAACAAAAAATATTTATTTTTATAATAGAAACAGATTAGAGTAGATTTAGTTTCATCCTTATTGTCACGGAACCCTACCCTTCTTTAATAAATAAAAGTAGCCTAAGTTACTCCTTGAAACATCAGCTACCTTCCAGTGAAAGTCCCGCTACATCGGTCCAGCCGTTTCAGAGATTACCCGGAACAAACAGACATACAGACAGACAGAGAAAAATTTAAAAGCTTGGTTTTTTAGTGTCAGTATTTTGGAATTACAAACAGACACTTCAATTTTATTTATCTGTATATCTGTATAGATAATCATACATATATGTAAGTGTAAATCCCAT
The DNA here is from genome assembly GCA_964035505.1 of Watsonalla cultraria. Classification (NCBI taxonomy): domain Eukaryota; kingdom Metazoa; phylum Arthropoda; class Insecta; order Lepidoptera; family Drepanidae; genus Watsonalla; species Watsonalla cultraria. The sequence goes on from OZ037731.1 coordinate 9,530,097, forward strand.
TAATTGTATTTGCTTCTTCATTGTATACCTTTGGCATATGCCTACTCTAATTCATAGTCGAGAAAATTTTGCACCGTTATCACCTACAGGTTATTTAAAAATCATAGTAATATAATGTCAGTAATGATTCGATGATACGAGTAATGTTGGTAGTTTACACATACATACAATCAGTCAGTCACGCTTAGTTATAAATACTTCGTGATCAATAAATAACAATCACATACATGAAGAAGCACTAACTATTTAATGTACTTGTTGTATATTATCGGTGGTAAATTCTCGACTTTCATAAGTGCCTTACCAGGGCCTAAACTGAATAAATATTTTTCATTTTCATTTACATTTTATTAAAAGTGGACCAATAATAAAAACTGTTAAAGTGCGTCCCAGTCTCGAGGCGTCAGTAAGTCTTTTCTAAAAACTACATTACTAAACTACACAATATTATTATATTTAAGTATACAAGTTATATTGAACAAGTCTTAAATTCTCGGCGGAACACATCAACTACAAATTTCAACCTCTTCCTTTTATTTAAATCTGGTAAAATAATTTTGATTAGTACGTTTAATTGTTTCGTTTAATAAATGAATGAGATTGTCCGATTATAAAAACGGGCCCAGAAGCTTAAAATTGGGTAACAAAGGACATAAATAACTCTGCGTTTTACTGCGTTTGCAAACGCACTAAAAATATAATTGAGTGATAAAGTAATGATTATCATATTATAAAAAGACGTATGTCTACGCACGTTTTGGTCGTATTGTAAATAACATTTGCGGTGAGTCTAAAAAGCTCTGTATTACAAACAATTTATAACTACGAGAGCTTAAACACTGCTGTTTCAACCTTGTGTAGTTATGTCGTTCGGTGTGGTGAGGGGTGTACCGAGTGCCGCCCAGCGGTATCTGGACCGTGTGCTGGACCGCATCCAGGTGGACATGGGCGAGGAGCCCTCCGCGGCGCGCCGGGCCTCGCTCTCGCTGGCACAGGTGCTCTTCTACTGCATGAAGGCTCACACCGACCAGGAGTTCATGGTAAGATGTATGGCTGTGTCTTTCACAGCCTGTACATTTGCCTTAAGAAAAATATCGTAGACAAGGCGTTACATACATTTCAAGAACTTAGTTTTCAGTGAAAGGTTTTGAGGTATAAAAACAATAAAATCAAATCCCTGATACATTTATTGAAAAGAAAAGTATTATATCTTCGCCAAGATCTCACGTTTATCTTCGTGTAGAGCATTTGATATTAAATAAGCATTCTTAGAAATTCTTAAAGGGCAATCTAAATTTCACAGACCAATGGCTCAACGGGGGAAGTTATAAAAAAAGGGTGGGTTCTTAAATACGCCGTGTCAATCGCCCGTTCCCTGATGGCGAGGGGTGTCACCGGGAAGACCGTAGTGGTCGCGATGCGGAACCACCAGCACATGGCTGCTGTTTACTTTGCGGTGCTATTTTCCGGAGCTTTACCGTACTTCATGTCCCCCAAAGGAACTGCTTGTACGTGACTTTTTTCTACGGACTATATTACGCAGATATATTTTTAATGTAATCCGACGTATTCCGGTTGTGACCAGTATGGAGGTAATGGCTGTACTGTAATGTGTCTTCTTTTCAGATGAAACCAAATATTTCCTGGAACTGACAGAGCCTTGCTTCGTATTCTGTGATCGGAACAACTATAGTACAATCTTTTCATGTCTTGAAAACAACAAGAAAGTATCAGCTGATATCATTGTTGCCGAGGAGGAACTACAGCTTCAGCAGTTTATAGATGGTGCCAGTGACGACGTGAAAAGTTTCCAGTGAGTGACATATTTACGAAAACATTAGCAGAACTAAATGCGCTACATTATGTTAGGTGAAATGAAAGTTTATTTTCAGAGTGCACTATACCAACCCCGAGGATGCAATCCTGATGTTGCCAACCAGTGGGTCCACCGGTCTGCCTAAAGCTGCGTTGATGACTAACAAAGGTTATATTAGCCAGATACCTTTACCTTGGTACGTAAATGTTGACCATAAGTTCTAAAAATAGCACACTGCCTACTCGCTGAAGGCAACTATGTTTTATATACCAATTAGGTAGGATTAACTAATAAGCATACTGTCCATTCGTTGGTAAGTGGTTACCGCAGCTAATGGACGCCTGCAATACCAGGGACATCTTGTGCACGCAGAATCTCTCTGTAATAAAATCTGTCTCTCTGTTTTAAATAAGATCACTCCTAAATATTTTATTCGTATCTATGCAAGTATTTGTCAAACTTTTATTTGTCTCTACAATGTTATCTACAGGACAAACTACACTCAGTTCCCAACCCCAACGAAGCGGGCGGTAATCCCTTTTACTGCGCAAAGTTGTATATTCACCTTGTCTGTGAGCACCTGCATAGTCTACCAGATACCACTCGTCATTTCACCGATTGTCACGCCTGAGCATTTTGCAGAACTGTTCCTTAAGTTTCGGGTATGTAGATATTTTTTTATATCACGATGATTTTATGTAGTCATACTGACCAATCAATCCGCCTGCTGATCAGAATACAATGCCTATTCATTCTAGCATTATTTCGTAAATCGCTGCTCAGTACGATATGTTTTACGAACAAATTGTTATTGAAAGACAAGATCCCGAGCCGATATATACCCATACCTCTTCTACGAAAAAAATCTTTCCCCTACTGGTGTAAGATTTGTGGACATTTATTAGTATCTTTTTAGAGTATTAACTGAATAAGCAATGTATATTACGCAGCCGTCATGGACACTCTCTTTGCCTATGTTTATGAAGTCTCTGCTACCTGTGGTGACGTCAGAGCATCTATCGTCTCTTGAAACATTGATGCTTGTCGGTACGGCCAGCACGCCCGACCTCATGTCTGCTATCAAGGTAAAACGACTTACAATATTTAAGCCTTATGATTAGTTTTAACAGAAATTACAAGTTAATAAAATTTCAAATTATGTTCATCTGAGTATACTTTAGAAGAAAAGTGTTTTAAAACATAGAAAATAATTAATGTAGTGCTGTTATCATGTTATCTAGGAGAAGCTACCAGCCACGGCTTACTTGTATGACGGCTATGGAGCTACGGAGACTCATGGATATATTGCCGTTCAATATAAAGATTCTCCCTCTAACTCAAATGGCCGAGTAATCAACGTACTCCACTATAAGGTAGATACTGACGCCAATAAAATCATCGTAGTTGATGTGTTTTAAATCCATAAAATCTTTTGACTTGTGTTAACATTCTTCAGACCATGAAGACATTGTTTTAATAATAAGCACCAGTCATGCAATTAAGAACTATCAATTGAGCGTTGGTTTCTTGTATCCTTGTACTCACGTAACACAAACGACCGATTATACGTTGAAGGATTAAAGTCATTAGGTCGAAACCTTCTCCCAATGTGTAACTCTCGTGACACGTAATTCGATAGGAGATAAACTTAATAGGACGTTTTCACGATGAAGATTGTTTCTTTGATACAATGAATACAAAATCACTGTCAACGACTAAATCCCAACGACATCATTCGTATTCATCACGTGAATCGGACTACAGTGTAATGTTTTTGACTGTTTCAGTTGTTAGATGACGATGGTAAGGAAGTGGGTCTCTGTCAGGAGGGAGAGCTTTGTATTAAAGGAGAATGCTTGATTAAGGTATAATATATTCGATTTGCTTTAATTTTGTAACCCTTACCCTATTAAGGGTCATTAGATTGATATTTGGACGACTTTCTAGGGCTATTACAAAAACGAGTCGTTGTTCGCGGACTCCTTCACAGCAGACGGCTGGTACAAGACCGGAGACGTGTTCTATATCGATGAGAATGAACAACTGTACTATAGGGAGAGGAAACGGTTTATATTCAAATTCATGGCGTTACAGGTAAGATTTTTTTTTACATTTGGACACGTCTGCTCAAAGAAATTCGTATATTATTTTACATATGTGTTCTAAATTTCGCCATATCATATGAATGCTGGAATCACAGCACCTTATAATTTATTATAATTAAAGTAAATTGGCTAGGTGGCTCCCGAGGAAGTGGAGAGCGTGATCAGCTCAGTGGCTGGAGTGCGGGAGTGCGTGGTGTGCGGCACGGACGGGGGCCCCGCCGCGGCGGTGGTGCTCAGGGACGGCTGCCTCGTCTCCAGGGAACACATCCATCGCGTGGTCGACTGTCAGTATCAACACTGCAAAATATACATATGCCCTCTAATTGCAAAACATGGTTCAATAGAACGAGAAGACTAAATATGGTCTTAATCTACGGCCATCACTTTTTAAATCCGTGTCATAGAACGAGATGGAGCTTATTTTAAATCACGGACTTCCCTAGTCTATGTCTCATAATATATTATTTTAATTTAACCACATCATTAAAAACCATAAATAATATACCTGACTTCTAAGCAATGTTGGTTTTCGTATTTTATCCATGAAATAATTTGATATCAATTAGTGTTCTATTGACATTTGATATGACATACTCTCCGTTCCCCAGCTACCCTGAGCGACCACAAGCGTCTCCGTGGAGGCATAGCCTTCGTGACGTCACTACCACAAACACACTCCGGGAAGCTACACCGAGGAGAATGTCTGAAGCTTGTGAAACAACTCGTAGAAAGTGGACAATGCTTTTAGAACATGCTGGACCAACCTCTGATAAATAAAATGAAAAAGTATTGCACCCAATCCGCTTCCCTGAGGATTTTTCTATCCAGTGTAATAAATCTCAAAAATGTATTTAAAAGGAAAATTAAAATAGTTAATGTCCATGCAAAATCAATAAAGCGTTATTAATATACCTATACCTCCTACTATTATCTACTAGACTATACTATAATATACTACTACTTATCACAACATACTAAAACATCAAAGTCACTGTATAGCTCTATTACCACAACATAATTTACATAAATAAGTCTTTCATTTTAATGTCCTCAACATGTATTGAAAAAATTCGAATTCCAGGTGGGACTTGAGCCCACGATCTCTGCTAACCGTGCAGTTGCTCTGCCAGCTCATCTACTTGTAATCCCTCACCTCGTGTGTTGAATTTATCCTTCATTTATTTTTATCCGCTTTGTGACATCTGCGGGCCAACTATGATCGTTTAAGCATTAAGAATTTCTTAACTTTGAGATGATGGTGGTAGGCCTCCAGTTCGCTGTATCTATAATTAAATCATTGAGAAGTACTGTGGATTAAAAGTTAATTAGTGAACACGAGTTGTGAAAAGCAGCCAAGATTATTGAAATAAACAAAGATTTTAAGAAAGGACCTTGTGCCGATTTTTCAATGCTCAGATAAATAGTCAGATAGTATTAATTCGATGAATATATAAAAAAATAGTTTTACGATAGTCAGATAAACTTATATCTTAGAATAACTCGTTTAACTGAGGAATCGATGTATTTGCCCACTCAACGGTCGTATATCAGACTATTCGTGGGTCGATATGACAATTGTTTCATACCTACGAGTTGTTTGACAGCCCCATACTATTACCATCCGCACCATCCATGGAAAATATACGTCTATTAACGTAGTGTATGGAAAACTAAGATCACAATGATTGATCCATCAAGAATCAAGATCATCTAGAGCACAAAGCTGAACGCAAAAAATATTTTTACAATTAGTTCCGTGTTAGTGTGAAAATGTTTATTTAGGACATTACAAATATATATATATATATATATATATATATATATATATGTATATTTTGGTTGTACGTGACTAAACTTGCCTGTACCCGATACTTGGAAACAATTTCAAAATAACATATTCTATCGGAAATACATAATATATACAGATAACAATATAATATAATGACACGAAGATGTAACTAATTGCTTCCGACCGCGGCCCGCTTAAATTTTGCCCAGAATGAATTTGCGAAATTGCCTCTTACAAGCATAAACTTTTCATAACCAAATCAAAAAAAAATATTATTTTAGTGGCCACTTGGAACATCTATCTAATAAAATCTCCAGATTTGATTTTGTGGATTATATGCGCCTATTGCGTCGCTAACACTCCCATTGCAATTTATGATATAATGTAACTCCAAGGATAACTGTTGATTCCGCAAAGTCCAACACTTCATCATATATCAGTAATTGGTTTGCACTTGCTTAACATTTGGCATCGTAAACATTTTCTTTTTTCTTACTACCGAGTAAAAGGTTATTAGCACTGAACCAATGTACTACGACAGAGAGAGCATTCATATTTAGGTATATTGTCAATGTTCGTTTTTAGTCGATCTATCTTCAAAAGCAGAGATGTATCGTTTATCACTTACCATGTAAAGTAACTCATTAACCTAAGTTAAAAAAAGAAAGGGGCCAAGAATTGAACCTTGCGGAACACCCATATCTGCTGGGCACCCCGGAGATGTTTCGCCATGTATATCAACTTTTTGTATTCTATATAATCAATAACCTTCTATATAACAATAATTGCTTGTATAATAATGTTAATAACATTATTTAAAAAAACATAGTAGATCGATAAGCCGAGAATAAATAACATCAGTCATGTTTCGATTATAATGTTGGTAGTTGGTACATACATACAATCAGTCAGTCACGCTTAGTTATAAATACTTCGTGATCAATAAATAACAATCACATACATGAAGAAGCACTAAATATTTTTATGTTCTTCTTGTGTATTAAAAGTGATCAAATAATAAAAACTGTTTAAGTGCAACCCAGTCTCGAGGAGTCAGTAAGTCTTTCTGAAAACTGAATTACTAAACTAAACAATATTACTATGAACAAAAATATATATACAAATTCTATGAAACAAAAAAATACTTATACCACAATACTCAAATTGTCATCAAATACAACTTGAACTTCTTATTTTTTTTAAGTCAGTGCTATACGTAGAATACCCTTCACCAAGTTAGTTTAACTATTCATCACAAGATGGCGTTAAATCTCTTTTAGATCGCGCTGTTGAAAGTCTTTTACCGTATCGTATATGCCAAATATATTATTACTAATTGTGGTCGAACCAATAAATACCAGGACTGCCCAAGTTAAGGTGTTTCATTCCAACCACCCAAGGTCTGCACCAACTGATCCAGGCTCCCAGGACTAATTTGTATCGTACAGTCAGTATAAATAACAATTCAAGTCGATTTCAATTTATCAATAATAATAATAAAAAATACATGAGATGCATTTTAATGATCACCTTTGGACTTATCAAAATATTGCATTGCAAGTCACGTGATCCGGTAGGGTGACCATAGATGATGGTAAGTGGGAATTAACGTCCATGTTTTATTCATAATTAATTAATGAGCTCTATTTGTAATTAACTAATTTTCCGCATTAGTCTTAAGTACCTTTACCGGAAAGTATGATTTCGATTCACTATAAAGATTTCAACCTGTATAAAAACACACTGCGTGCGATACTCAGTCACAACACGCTCACCGCTTATAGGTGTGCTTGTTTTTAATAAGTTTTGTCCTGTGATTTTGCCGTCTTAATTAAGTTAATAACATTTTCGTTGAATCTCAAAAGCTCTGTATTACAAACAATTTATAACTACGAGAGCTTAAACACTGCAGTTTTAACGTTGTGTAGGAATGTCGTTCGGTGTGGTGAGGGGTGTACCGAGTGCCGCCCAGCGGTACCTGGACCGTGTGCTGGACCGCATCCAGGTGGACATGGGCGTGGAGCCCTCCGTGGCGCGCCGGGCCTCGCTCTCGCTGGCACAGGTGCTCTTCTACTGCATGAAGGCTCACACCGATCAGGAGTTCATGGTGAGATGTATGGCTGTATCTCTCTCGGCCTGTATATTATTAAGAAAAGTATTTTAATTTCCTCAAGATCTGGTTTATTTTTGTTTAGAGCATTTGGTATTAACTAAGCATTCCTAAATATTTAACCCAAACGCTTAAGAGTCTTTGAAAAATTCTTAAAGGGCAATCTTAATTTCACAGACCAATGGCTCGACGGGGGAAGTTATAAAAAAGGAGTGGGTTCTCAAATACGCCGTGTCAATCGCCCGTTCCCTGATGGCGAGGGGTGTCACCGGGAAGACCGTAGTGGTCGCGATGCGGAACCACCAGCGCATGGCTGCTGTTTACTTTGCGGTGCTGTTTTCTGGAGCTTTACCGTACTTCATGTCCCCCAAAGGAACTGCTTGTACGTGACTGTATTCTACAGAATATTCATTAGTTTTATTTAGATAATATTATGCAGATATCTTCTTGCCTCGGCACGGGCGTTGTGCGAGTTCTTCCGATTGTGACCTATGTATCCTTAAATTATGTGACCTTATTTTCAGATGAAACCAACTATTTCATGGAACTGATAGAGCCATGCTTCGTATTCTGTGATCGGAACAACTACAGTACAATCTCTTCATGTCTGGAGAAGAACGACAAAGTATCAGCTGATGTTATTGTTGCCGAGGAGGAACTACAGCTTCGGCAATTTATAGATGGAGCCAGTGACGACGTGAAAAGCTTCCAGTGAGCATCAATTTTAAACAAACTTACTTACGTAGACATTATCTGAACTGACTGCTTATGAATTATGTTGCAAATGACTAAAATGTTTTCTCCCTAGAGTGCATTATAATAGCCCCGATGACACAATCCTCATGTTGCCAACCAGTGGGTCCACCGGCCTGCCTAAAGCTACGATGATGACTAACAAAGGCTTTATAATGCAGTTACCTATATCTTGGTACGTCATTGTTGACCAATTAGTATAGAGCTTACTTGACGGAACGCAAATAAATATATAACTTTGCATACTGGACGCTAGCGCCAATCCCAAGGGCATCTCCGATCCTATAAGAATGTTTATTGAGCACCGCAGCACAGTTTAACTTGTCCGTCAATATTATGTGAAAATTGGCGGTACCACGCCAGAAACCTAAAATATTAAGACTCAAATGGAAACTTTTCCTGTTAAACTTTTTACTCTTTTGATAAGATATATCACTTTAATAATATTTTTTTTTGTAGTATTGATCAATGTTCTCTTCAGGACAATCCACACACAGTTTCCAACCCCAACAAAGCGGATACTAGTCCATGCGACCCTACAATGTAGTACATTCGCATGGTCTGTGAGCAGCGGCGTGGTCTACCAGATACCCATCCTCATGACTCCCAAGGAAATGACGCCTGATCATGTTGCTGAACTGTTCCTAAAGTTTCGGGTATGCAGGTATCACCATTTAACATGAAGGCAAAGGTAACGCAAGCAAAGTGTATTACAGGTTAAGTCTCTTACAAGACTACTGAAGACCTTACTTCAGGACTGGTGTCCGTGCCTGTTGGCAGATTACTGTATATATAATCTATACATACAGATAAATAAAATTGAAGTGTCTGTTTGTAATTCCAAAATTACAGCTTTTCACTAAATGCATATGAAAGTATACACGCTATTAACACTAAAACACCAAGTTTAAAAAAAAATCTCTGTCTTTCTGTTTGTTCCGGGTAATCTCCGAAACGGCTGGACGGATTTTAACGGGACTTTCACTGGCAGATAGTTGATATTTCAAGGAGTAACTAAGGCTACTTTCATTAATTAAAAATATTAGGGTTCCGCGACAATAAGGATGAAACTAAATCTACGTGGGTGAAACCGCGGGGCACAGCTAGTATTACATATAAATGTGTTATTTCTTTCATATTATACCTTTCTCGGGAATAACTAACATATACTTTTTTCATACAGCCCTCGTGGACATTCTGTATGCCAATGTATATGAAGTCCCTGCTGCCAGTGGTGACGTCAGAGCATCTATCGTCTCTTGACACTTTGATGCTGATCGGTACGACCAGCACCCCCGACTTCATGTCTGATATAAAGGTAAAACTGACTCAAAAAAGATTGTAACCTTACTCATGTTATCGGATTTAGGAAAAAAAACTTTCCAAAATGTATAAGACTAATAGTCAAAGTCAAAGTCAAAGTCAAAAATATCTTTACTCGATTAGACTTTTTACAAAGTACTTTCAAATCGTCAGAATGACACAATTTACAGGATTATACATGCTACCGCCAGGTTCGGAAGGTTGCTTTTACTGAGAAGAACCTGGCAAGAAACTCAGTAATTACTCTTTTCAATAATATTATACTATTTGAAAAAACTAAATAAATCACTTGAGAAATGTAAGCCCATGGACACAGTTCCAATGCACAAATGTCGATAAAAATTTACATAAAGAAAGTCTAGTAGTTCTATTTATATCTAAATGCGTAGCTTGAGATGAGAAGCCCCCACAAGCAGTACCTGTTCACAAGTATGACGAGAATGCCAGCCATCGCCCTCCTCAACCATTATAGTGGGAAGTGAGCGACCCGTCATCCTGACGCTATAAATGTAACGCCGTTATTCTGTTATCTAGAAGAAGCTACCAGCCACGGCCCACTTGTATGACGGCTATGGAGCTACGGAGACTCATGGATATATTGCCATGCATGATAAAGATTCTCCCTCTAACTCAAATGGCCGCGTAATCAACATATTGCACTATAAGGTAAGTGTGGATTCTAAAATCTCATCACAATATGATATTTATCAACATACTTTATAGCGCCAGAATTCTGGATAATGCATGTTAGATAGAAATAACAACAATCATCGTATTTACTAAAATTAAAATGTTTCGGTTCACAGTATTGTATCCTTAAGGAATACTACTTTTTGTAGGACTGTAAGAGATTGTGAAAATGATAAGGTAACTTGCGATAGTAAATAAATGTTGACTTCTTGAATTTGGTTTCAGTTGTTAGATGACGATGGTCAGGTAGTGGGTCTGTGTCAAGAGGGAGAGCTTTATGTTAAAGGAGAATGCTTATTCAAGGTAAATCATTTTTTTTTAATTCAAATTCCTTAATATTATGTGTCTCTCTCATTTACATCCTTGTAAAAAAATACTTTAAATGAAATACAATAATTTATTTATTGTTTGCTGCCAACGTTGACGATTTCTTAGGGCTACTACAAGAACGAGTCGGCGTATGCTGATTGCTTCACACATGACGGCTGGTATAAAACTGGTGACTTGCTTTATATTGATGAGAACGAACAGCTGTACTACAGGGAGAGGAAACACTTCATCTTCAAATTCATGAACGGTCATGTGAGTTTTTTACAATGATTCTTAAGGTAAAGTCCAACTATGTATCAAAGCGATTCTGCCATTATGATTGGACAGGTGTCATCTTATGAGCTGGAATGCGTGATCTGCACCGTTCCCGGAGTGGAGGAGAGCGCGGTGTGCTGCACCGAGGATGGCCCGACCGCGGCGGTGGTGCTCAGAGACGGCTGCCACGTCACCAGGGAACAGATCCATCGCGTTGTCGACTGTGAGTGGCCCTCTAATTAAGACATTCAGAGTGGTACTAGCAATAATTTGGCCTACTTTTTGCTCCCCAGTTACGCTGAGCGACCACAAGCGTCTCCGTGGAGGTATAGCCTTCGTGCCGTCACTACCACAAACACACTCCGGGAAGCTACACCGAGGAGAATGTCTGAAGCTCCTGAAACAACTCGTGGAAACTGGACAATGTTTGTAGGATGTCCTAGAAATATGAGATGAACATGAAAATATAAATACCATTGGTGCTGTTAACAATTAAATTGTAATGATATAGTTTTATGAACTAATTCATGTAATTTAAAACAAAATATATTTTGACCATCCAATAATGTTCTGACTCTTCTGACGTTCTTGAGTCAATCGTTACTTTTCCCCAATCCTCGTCTTATCTATACTCTATACAGATAAATAAAATTGAAGTGTCTGTTTGTAATTCCAAAATAACAGCTTTTCACTTAATGCATATGAAAGTATACACGCTACTGACACTGAAAAACCAAGTTTTAAAATTTCTCTCTGTCTGTCTGTCTGTCCGTCTGTCTGTCTGTCTGTCTGTTTGTTCTGGGTAATCTCTGAAACGGCTGGACCGATTTTAACGGGACTTTCACTGGCAGGTAGCTGATGTTTCAAGGAGTAACTTTTATTTATCAAAAATATTAGGGATCCGCGACACGAAGCAATGAACTAAATCTACGCGGGTGAAACCGCAGGGCACAGCTAGTTTTATTATAATAATCGTTCGTATCGAGGGCCGTTTAAAGATTTTAATTTTCAGTTTTTGGTTTTACGTCTCCCCACTGTTTTGAGTGATATATCTTACCAATGTTTAAGTATAGCTATAGACCGGTATCCTATTCTGCAGCTAACTTAATGTACAGCTGGTTGAACAGTCTCTCGAGACTCTACCCGAGCAATGTTTACATGGGTTGGGAAAAGGTTATAGACTTACAAAATATATCTGGTTTGCTGCATGTGCGTGAGACCACCTTATTGGTGCGTGTCTCGTTCAGGCTGTGTCTTGACATGCGCCTACTAATACATGCCACAGCGTCTATGTGTTGAATGCTAAATAAATAAAACAATAAAGGCCCCGAAGAGGTAAGCAGAGGGTTTGTACAAATAACACTGAAGACGATTAAGTGCTAACGTGACAGAGGGTGAGTCCATTGCCGTCTTTAGCACTATACATACGTCTTTGCATTACTTCTCAGAGATATGCAGGTTTCCTTGCGATATTTTTCTTCACCATTAAGCACGTGGGGTCAAATTGGTATAGGTATTAAAGTTTTTAGAAAAGCTCATTGGTACAGGCCCCGCTGGGATTCGTATTTGCGTCGCTTGCGTAGCAGGCGAATTGTCGAACCCCACGGCCACCACGGCTGTTTCAGATTATTAGCATCAGCATCCTATTTAGCTTACAAATCCTACTGATATTACAAAATCATTATATTGTTGATGTTTGCGTGTCTGTTAATCTATTATTAAAAAACGCCTTAAAGTTAAGCAATCAATAAATAGGTATTATTAAATTCTGCACACATTTAGCATATTATTATTTTCTGGACTATTATATGAAATAATATCACTTATTCCGCGAAAAATTAAGGTTCCCGTGAGATTACACAATGGCCATTTTCTAAAGACCAACACTCATTTATTTCAAATAATAATACCTTTTGTGTGGAAATCGTGGTGCAGCTAAACTTTTATACTTCTTACAAACTTTCTCCTTACGACTTGACTTTTATTGCACGACTTAATCAAATACGAATTAAGCCGTCACAAGTTTTAAATGGAGTCTGTGAAATCTTTCCGAACAGGTAAAGTTAATCGGGAACGGGTGGAAAATAATATTGCACTATGAATATGAGTTACTTCACTGTCTTCTAAACAGTTTGCATACTTGGAATGAATCCGTAAAGCGTACTAGACAACAAATAATTTGAAGTCCAAGGTGCAGAAACAATATTAAATTGAATAACACATTTTACAAGACATAACTGACTCACAATCACCTACCGAATGATTGTTTTGGACGAATTAATATATTTTTTACTATGCAACCATAGGGCTCTCCTGCCTAGTTCGGCCACTGCGTAACAGTGACAGACATATACATGTCATATACGTCTGTCTCATGTTAGTAATAGCGCAGGGAATGGCGCCTGTAGCATTTTCATCGCAATGCATTAAAAATAGTATGGCAGTATAAAAAAAAAGCGCGACTGCTTTGAGTGTTACCGAATTATACATATACATGCGTCCCACCACTTGCCACATGCTGCAATCCTTATATGCTTATTTCGGTTCGTCCATTTACCTCCTGTGGTTACAAAGGAAGTGTAAATCACCGAATTAAAGTTAGCAAATAACCTACAGAAAACTATCGGCCGAAGTTGTTTCTCCAAAAATGTAAGTGGGAAATATAATAGCAAACTTCCTACTTTTATGAGGTCGACATAAAAACAACTTTTTATGAGTCACACTTTAATAATCGCAGCTACAAGTAAAGCTTAAATCTTTTTATTTTTATACTAGCTGTACCCTGCGGTTTCACCCACGTAGATTTAATTTAATTCCCGCGGAACCCTAAATGTTCTTTAGAATTAAAAGCCCAAATTACTCCTTGTAACATTAGCTATCTGCCAGTGAAAGTCCCGTTAAATTTGGTCAGAGATTACCCGGAACACAAATGACATGTTTATAAAAGTCTTTGGCAAGTAACTCATTATTAGGTACCAATTCTATGCGTTGTTATACTCGTGATAATTCCCTAACGAAATGTCCGATTGGAATAAAACAAACTGTATTTTACTTCTATATGAATACCCTTGATAGCATAATGCTTAATTTGGATAGTAATTAATATTAACATTTAACATTTAACGTAGTTTCTTTCTTCCGACGATTTAATATTTTTTATCAGCATAAAAGCGGTTATTGTGTCTAAACCATGATAGTTAGATATGTGCTTTTTCGGACTTTATTGTAGATCTTAATAAGACTTACAAACCCGTAGTAAATCATTTTGTTCTATTGTCAATAGTTTTTGCAGCGTACGCATAATTAGGTTTTCGATTTTACACCTTAGGTTACAAAATTGCAATTTACTTACGGACCCCTAATTTTTATGAGAATCAAATATAGCCTTTCTCAATAAATGGACTATCCAACACTGAAAGAATTTTTGAAATCGGACCAATAGTTCCTGAGATTAGAGCGTTCAAACAAACAAACAAACAAACTCTGCAGCTTTATAATATTAGTATAGACTAGCTGTGCCCCGCGGCTTCACCCGCGTTGATTTAGTTTCATCCTTATTGTCGCGGAACCCTAATATTTTTATTAAATAAAAGTAGCCTAAGTTACTCCTGGAAACATCAGCTACCTACCAGTGAAAGTCCCGTTAAAATCCGTCCAGCCGTTTCAGAGATTACCCGGAACAAACAGACAGACAGACAGACAGAGAAAAAATTTAATGGTTTTTTAGTGTCAGTAGCATGTATACTTTCATATACATTTATTGAGAAGCTGTAATTTTTTAATTACAAACAGACGCTTCAATTTTATTTATCTGTATAGATTAACAATCCAACATGGGATTTGTGGGTAAAAAAATACAAATAAGACGTCAGTTTTTTTTATTAAAACCAATGTTGAATTAGCATAATCCATTTGTTTGAAAGTCGCTCTTTACTGCATTTGACCAGCCGTGGAGCAGACCAGTAGGCAAACCTCCACCAGCAACCTTCTATGTTTAATGACCTCCGTCCCCGTATTTCAGCTACATTAACTATTTTATTTCTAGAAACATTCCCCACTCTCGATAAGTTTTTTCAAAAGTTTCAGACACTCGCTTCTCTGTAGCTTCCCGGAGTGTGTTTGCGGTAGTGACGTCACGAAGGCTATGCCTCCACGGAGACGTTTGTGGTCGCTCAGGGTAGCTGGGGAAGAGAGATCAAATTAGTTCGGACACCACGTCAATATAACTTGTTTTATTTTAACTTATTACATGAAGTTCCTTGCCGGTTCTTCTCAGAAGCCTAATTTCCGAACCCTGGTAAGGATCTTATGAACGTCGAAGAACTAACCTTTGACGTTCATAAGAGCCTTACCAGGGCCTGAATTGTATAAATAATTTTTATTGTTATGGATGAAGTACGAAAGGATTTTTTTTCAGATGTCAGATATTTTATTATTGGATTCTAGTGGTGTGTATATTTTTGAGTGTTGATACTGACAGTCGACCGCGTGATGGATGTGTTCCCTGGAGACGAGGCAGCCGTCCCTGAGCACCACCGCCGCGGCGGGGCCCCCGTCCGTGCCGCACACCACGCACTCCCGCACTCCAGCCACTGAGCTGATCACGCTCTCCACTTCCTCGGGAGCCACCTGGCCAATATTAAATATTAATGACTTGAGATGGAAACAAGCTTCAGTGCAGTGTAACAATAAGAAAACTTGCATACCTACGTCTATTTGAAATTCAAAATTATTTCAGAAGTGCTCGCGATGGCACCTGTCACTTAGACACCATCGATGAAAGGTGGGTTAGGCGATCTGGATTAACGTTACGTATTCCCAAAATAGAAAAAAAACTTACATGACACGACATATATTTGAAACTGAACTTTTTTCTCTGCCTATAGAACAGTTGTTCGTTCTCATCGATAAAGAACACATCTCCAGTTTTTAACCAGCCGTCTGATGTGAAGGAGTCTCCGTACGACGAGACATCTTTATAGTAACCCTGGAAGGATACGGTCACATAAACATGTATAGTGGGCGTAAGAAGATTGGCTCATTATTGGATTATAATAGGTGATAGGAATAGCCTGAATTTTTGCCCACGTGGTATGATGGTAATAGGATAGACTCCCTATTTAATGGTAATCAAAACGTTTTTTGAAATGTGTAAAGAAATATTACCTTGATTAAGCATTTTCCTTTAACATAAAGCTCTCCCTCATGACACAGACCCACTTCCTGACCATCGTCATTTAATAACTGAAATAAATGATAACAAATTATAATAAATAAAACAATTCGTGTACACGTCATCTTCGGGGGAGGGGTTTTTGATACTCACGTCACACTTACAAGCAGGATCTATTGCTTTCTGCTTGACCGTGCGGTCTTGAGACACGCTGACACATTTTTTTTTCAATATAATTATTGCAATGGTTTTCAAGTAGTTTGTCCAAAAATAAATTTGAATAAAAATATAATTGTTTCGTCTATCTCTCTATACCTTATAGTGCAATATGTTGAGCACTTTTCCATTTGATTCAACGGGAGTTTTGGCGCTGTGCATGGCAATGAATCCTTGAGTCTCAGAGGTGCCATAGCCGTCGTGCAAGTGCTGCGATGGATCCGGTAAGCGCTCCTGTCGGCAACAAATAATAATTATTCAAACAATGTATTCAACTGATTTCTAATCTCGTGTATGAAGTAAAAGGCGGTAGTTTTGTTAAATAGCCTGAGGAATTCTAGGGCAAAAAAGTCATGTAGTAGGAATTTGCATGCTTTGTAGAAGCTTTTGCTAACGAAGTTTATGTTGAACTGCTAATTTTGCCTTCATTGTACAAACGAATATCCGGACAAACATTATCAGATTTTTGTAAAATACTAGCTTTGCCCGCGGTTTCACCAGCGTAGATTTAGTTTCATGCTGTTTTTTTAAATAAAATTAGCCTTAAACACTCCTTAAAACTTCAGTTATCTGACAGTAAAAGTCTCGGTAGAATCGGTCCAGCCGCGTGATGCGCGTGACGCGTGATGCCGTGACCAAGGGAAATGGGGATTCATTTTTATATATAAGATTTGTTTTAGAAGGTAGGTATATTGATTACTAGTGACACACCCACTATTTTTATGAGTGTCTAAAATTTTTTACTTAATGTTAGGACATAATCTAGTTGTTACAGGTTTTTATCAGTATATATATATACTAAGATAGTGTACTTTTTGCAAATTATTATTAAGGTCACTTTATCATGTTACACGTTTTAAAGTATACGATTAGTGTGTCGATTAAAAGTATTAAAGGTTCGAAGATGGTAGGTATTCAGAGGGAAAGCGTACGTATTAACTGAACGTTACCTTCAAAGCAGACATGAGTTCAGGCGTGGTCGCTGCACCCAGCACAAACAAAGTCTCCACGGATGAAAAATGCTTCGATGTCACTACGGGAAGGAGGATCCTTGCAAACGTTGGCGAGAAGTACGCCCATGATGGCTGAAACGTGATGAAAATTATATTTTATACTATTTTCGACCTACTCGTATGAAGGTAGTATTAAAAAAAAACATATACGCATGACAGAACAACTCGTGGCTCCTTCGACGGACATGTCACCAGAAGCGATTACAAACACTGATATGGCTACTGATAAATAACCCGATAAATTTAACATTATGATAGGTATGTATACGACAGTGTTTGCCAAATTCTTCCAAGCCAAAATACCAAATTTTCCAAGGTAATTTCAAATATGTATTAACTACACTTAGTGATTATATGTGTGATTAGGAAACTTGGAATGATGTTATACTAGATAAATATTGTAAGTAGTCTCATGGACACTGTACTTATGCAACAATTTCTTATTAATATTATGTTTGATTTTTGTCTTGACTGGCTTGAGTTG
This sequence comes from Watsonalla cultraria, assembly GCA_964035505.1. Classification (NCBI taxonomy): domain Eukaryota; kingdom Metazoa; phylum Arthropoda; class Insecta; order Lepidoptera; family Drepanidae; genus Watsonalla; species Watsonalla cultraria. The sequence goes on from OZ037731.1 coordinate 9,548,154, forward strand.
TCATGCTCACTAAAATGCCTTTGCTTGCGGCGGCGTCAGGATGACGGGTCGCTCACTTCCCTCTATAATGGTTGAGGAGGGCGATGGCTGGCATTCTCGTCATACTTGTGAACAGGTGCAACTTGTGGGGGCTGGTCATCTCAAGCTACGCATTTAGATATAAGTACAACTACTAGACTTTTCTTTATGTTAATTTTTATTGACATTTGTGCATTGGAACTGTGTCCATTGGCTTAACTTTCTCAAGTAATTTACTTTGTTTTTAAAAATTGTATAATATTTTTAAAAGAGTAATTACTGAGTTTCTTGCCAGGTTCTTCTCAGTAAAAGCAACCTTCCGAACCTGGCAGTAGCATGTATAATCTATGTCGTTCAGACGATTTGAAAGTACTTTGTAAAAAGTCTAATCGAATAAAGATATTTTTGACTTTGACTTTGACTTTGACTTACACTATTGTTCGTATAGTAGGGATTGCTTTAATATGAATTTATGTAATTACGTAAGAAACATCCCTGTGTAATATAATTCTTATTAGTGGCTTCTTATTTACAAATAGCGTAATAAGATACACAATTTTATTTACACTATAATAATAATGTTAGATCGGTATAAATATAAGATTTTGAATGGCTAAAAGAGAATGTAACGCAGTTTATCATGGAGTTTAGAGCTCCACGTATACAAGTACCTATACAAACCTATTTTAAGTGATACGTCTATAGAAATAAAAAAAATTTTCACTTCACTTTCCGGTAAAGGGTTATTTGATGGTGTTTTCAAAAAAAGCCCGAAACGTAGAAATAATTATAAATTCGTACACGAAAGTTGAGGAACAGTTCAGCAACGTGTTCAGGAGTAACTTGTGCTGGTGACATGATCAGTGGCACTCGGTACACCACGCAGCTCGTTACCATCATTGTGAACGTCACCCATTGTGGGGTCGTCAGGACTAGCACCCGCCGGACTGGTGTTGGGAACTGACTGTGGTACGTCCTGAAAAGAGCATAGAAGCATACCTTGGTTGCTTAGCCAAAGATAACATGGTTCAAATTAAAAAGAAACATGATTATCAAAGTTACCACCGGGTTCGAAAGGTTGCTTTTACTAAGAAGCACCCGGAAAGATACGTAATTACTCTTATCAAAATATGTTCACAATTTTTGATCGTTACAACAATTCAAACAAAAACACATGGCGTCGTATACTTTCCACAGATAAAATAAACTTTTATCTCTGAAATGATATGAATAGGTGTAAATTTAATAAGGTACTGTAATTTGAAGTACACCAATCAATAATATTAAAATTGATATTCTATAACATACATACTTAATATATTATATATACATTTTTAAAATCATTCCCGGCTTACTACAAACGATTGGAAGCTACTACAAACGATTGAAAGTTACTACAAACGTCTAGGATTGTTCGTCGACTTTTTAAAATCATTCCCGGCTTACAAACGATTTGAAGCTACTTTATAGCATTATCATAAAAAAGTAAAAAATAAAAAACTTTTTTTGTTTTTGTCCCATAACTTTTTTGTCTTTTTACTACAAACAAAAATAATTGTACTACAAACAACTACAAACGATCCTCTACAAACGTGCGTTTTAGAATTTTGAAATTCGAAAGTCGGGTGCTGACCATTTTTTCAGGAGGCATAACTTTTTTTTTTTTCAACTACAAACGAAATAATTTTCACTACAAACAACTACAAACGAAAGCCTTCAAGATGGCAAAAAAAAATTTTGGTTTATTTCAAGTCGGGTGCCAAGTTCACATAGCTTCACCGATGGGGTAGGCAGATGAGTTCTTATAGTAAACCCACATTTCATTTCATCAGTTATAAGTCATTATATATAACAGAAATGATAGACATGGAAAGTCCCAACAACACTGTGCCCAACCTGGGGGTTGAACTCAACACCTCGTATTCTAAATGAGGAAATGAGGAAATATCGTAAGAATTTTCTATACATATATATACATCTATACATCTATATCTATACATACATATAGATACAGATAAATAGAATTTAAGTGTCTGTTTGTAATTCCAAAATAACAGCTTTTCATTAAATGCATATGAAAGTATACCCGATACTGACACTAAAAAACCAAGATTTAAAATTTTTCCCTGTCTGTCTGTCTGTCTGTTTATTCCGGGTAATCTCTGAAACGGCTGGACAGATTTAACGGGATTATCACTGGTAGGTAGCTGATGTTTCAAGGAGTAACTTAGGCTACTTTTATTTATTAAAAATATTAGGGTTCCGCGACAATAAGGAAGAAACTAAATCTACGCGGGTGAAACCGCGGGGCATAGCTAGTATAATATATATTACTGAAAAATGATATCAGATAAGATAAATATGATTGTATACCATGCTACTGACGAGCGCCACCTGTGTAAACTGACTTCGTTTATTATCATTTATGCTATTCAAGATGTTATAATACTCGTAGGCTTGTCAACGAGTTCATAATTGACTTTCAATGCCGAGGTAATACGTTAACTTACCACGGAGAAGGTAGCTGTGAGACGACGCCTATGTTGGTCAACAAAGCAGCTTTAGGTAAACCCGTAGAGCCACTGGTTGGCAACATCATTATTGTGTCCTCTGGCCTACTGTGCTGCACCCTGGGGAAAATACATTTTAAATGGTCTATTTAAAAGGGCAAAGCCAAAATATTCATCGCCATCAGTCAAAGCAATTGGGTTTAGAAGGGAAATTTGCCACTCACTGGAAGCTATCCACGTCGTCACTGGCTCCATCAACAAACTTCCGGAGCACCAGTTCCTCCTCGGCCACAATAACATCAGCTGACACTCTATCGTTACCATCCAGGCACGAAGTGACGTCACTGTAGTGTTCGCGGTCACAGAACACCAGGCACGGCTCTAACAGCTCCAGGAAATATTTAAATTCATCTGGAACGAAAGATAGACTCTTCAAAACATGGCGTGGGAAGGTGACAAGGAAGTAATGTAAATTAGCGAAATATATTTATTTATGTCACTTACATGTTGTTCCATTGGGGTCCATGAAGAACGGTACGACTCCAGCGAAAAGCAGAGCTAAATAAACAGCAACCGTCCGCCCGTGGTTCCTCATCACGACCACTACGGTCTTCCCGCTCGCACCTCTCGCCATCAGGGCACGAGAGAGCGAAACGGAATATTTAAGGAGCCATTCCGTTTTTATAATTTCACCCGTAGAGCCATTGGTCTGTGAACAAGTTTTATATTACACAACAATATTAGAAGTTGGGCCATTACTGGATGATTCAAAGTTCTTAAAAACGAGACTGTAATCTGTAACGGCTTGTTAACGATATTTTGTTTAAGGCAAACAGACTGTGGGAGACAGCCAAACATCTCACCATGAACTCCTGGTCGGCGTGAGCCTTCATGCAGTAGAAGAGCACCTGTGCCAGCGAGAGCGAGGCCCGGCGCGCCGCGGAGGGCTCCACGCCCAGCTCCGCCAGGATGCGGTCCAGCACACCGTCCAGGTGCCGCTGGGCCGCACTCGGGTCACCTCTCACCACCGCAAATGACATGGCTGTAGGTTACGGAATGGTGACATTATTTTCGTTCATAAGGTGACTTATGCCAGGCCTTAACTGAATAAACAATTTTATCTTCAGCATCCCAACGTGGTTCTTCCGTGCTTCAAATTGTTTAATTTTTTTCCTTTATTTTGTACTACGGAATTAAACTTTTTCATTCAAACCGGTGCAAAAAATAAAGGTTACGGCTATTTAGATCATTATTATGACTAAACAAACTTTAATGAGTACCTAATGAATAACATGTTGAGATTTGAGGAAAATACCACGGGCATATCGTTCGTTATTAAATGTTCAATTTTCATTAGTCGCGTAAGAATGTCTTACAATAATATTTGGGCAGTATTTTACTTTAACAATGAAAAACTATGTTTCAAAATACAACCCTGAAAAATAAATAGCATCAGTAGTCGCTCTACAAATGAAAGTTCAATTTACCCATCGACATAGGCTCAATATTTTCGGAAAATTACAGAAAATAGCAATCGAATTGTAAACTCTTCTTTTTTGAAAAAAAAATATCACCTGTCTCTTGAATTAGCACAAGCGGACACAATTATTTTCTATATTATTCTAAAACCTTAATAGGAGTTTATTGCTATTTAGTACTCACTATCAACCCTATAAAACAAACAGATATATTATATAACATGTGCATCTGATGTGCACGCGTAATGAACACTGCAAATTGAGAATCGCGCGCTCCGCGTTTTATCTACATTTATCTGGAGATAGTTAGCTCCGGACTGAATTAAAAGCTAAATATTGAGAGTATTTTAGCACGACCACAGTAGCCTTATTTTTCTGCAAATAATGGTACAGTTACCAGTCGGGCAGCTCTGAAATTCGACTGGTTGATCCTAAAGCCAAAGAAATTATAGTTCTTCTCCGTGGTTTTATCCGTAAAGACATATTATTATGAACAGTTTTATTTAATGCGTTTGCGTATTATTTCTTAAATAACAGTAACCTATTTTCAAGATAGTCAGAGAGATGAAAATTTTGAAAATAATATTTCTTAGTAACAGCTACCTACCTACTGGTGGGATTTGAAATGGGGACGCTTGCGTAGCTGGGACTGCTGAATCCACTCGACCATCGCGACTCGGCTAGGTAGATACATTCCGTACGTATAGAAGATTTTTTCACTTTCACTCTATTCGTACAATATACATACAATAAGTAAAATATCTGGAAGCTAGCGCAACACCAAATAATGTTTATCATTATAATACACTTAGGAAATATTCGCCGTGCACTTTACTACCTGGCACAGATTGATATTGTCAACATGGTGTAAACGACTGATATAGTTATCAAAAAGACAAACAAATTATAATATCGGGTTATGAGAGCAGGTCTTTGTTAAAAACACGTGATTACTAGAAATATTATTAAAACATCAATTAAATATCACCATGTTGTACGCAGCTCACGTCGATAATGTGTGTTATCTTTATCAAAGTCTTAGGTCAAGCGCCTCTGGATTAATTCATCTTGATCACAAAACACAAGCAATAAAAGTCCTTGGTTAATAATAGCAATATCTCTTTCTGTGACACTGATTTGGGTTTTAGTCCGATTTTGGTCCATTCTTCGTTTAAACCATGTTAAGCAAGTAAACTTTTAAGTACTTCAAAACTTCAAGTAAACCACAATAAGGGGGATTGTATTTAAAAATCCTGTTTCTGTTGGACACCCAATAGCCTCTCAGTGTATAATAATAGACTGACAGACATTTTCTTTAAAATTGTTTTTTTTTTATCGGTACCGTATATACTTTCATTTGCATTTGCATTTGCTGGAATAGCAAACTGTCTGTTTGTTACAAATTAACAGCGTCTCAATGCTATTTATGTGTATGTATAGATAGATAACCTTTAAGGGGCCTGCGATCATCGTTATAGCAGTGCCGTCTTACTAACTTCTTAGCTTTGACGTTACATGTTGGTATCACAAAATGATCAAAGTTATGGAGTTCGTAATACGCGTTGTATAGACCTAATGATGGTAGGCCCTCAGTTCTCTGCAAACACCTAGCTCAAATTCAAAATTATATTAATTGCAGATATATTCAAGGAAATAAACGAGTAACAAATATCATGAGATGAGAGGAAACTTATGTAACAGAGAGCTGTAGCATACTTAAGGTCTTGTAGGAGGTGGACAAAGTGTGCGGGTGACAGTTATACAAGTGTGCGAACGCTCGAGGTGGCTGCCTCGGGCGCCGGTGCAACTTACACTTTGCGCCGAGCCCTTCCACACAGTTCATCTCGGCGAATAAAGTGTGCAATGAAATATTAAAAGCAGTTTTCAGATTTTTACTTTGATTCCTTTTTTATGTTATGTTATTTAAATTGATTGTATTGTAATCTTCATTGTGTCTACAGAAATCTATTATCTATACAGATTTTTAAAACTGAAGTATCTGTAATTCAAAACTAAGATGTTGATAAGTATTTCGTCGGTAAGATGCATTTCAGTAGATGCATAATATGAAAGCACATAGGTATGGTAGTAAAATAAAAAAAAATTAAAAATTTACTCAGTTTGTCTGCTTGTTCCAGCTGATCTCCGAAACGGCTGGATCGAGTCTAGCGGGGTTTCCAAGGAGTAACATAGGCTAATTTTATCTAAAAAAAATATTAGGCATCTCCGGGCAAGTCTACGCAGGTAAAACCGTTGGACACAGCTAATTATACACATACAATTAGGTGGCCGCAATGTAAATTATTTTTTCTCATAATGTTCACATGTCAATATACTGGGTATTGACATTCTAACAATGGATAAATAATTGTGTTAGAAGCATAAGATACGTACATATTCTTACGCAGAGAGGAGTTTTAAAGTAGATTGTGACCTTAAGGATATGGTCCGATTTTAAATAAGGCTCGTTCAGCACAGATGTTTAATTATAAATGAAGCATCTTTTGACGTAAGGCGCTACCTGCAAGAAACAGTGAAGATTATATTATGTTAATAATATACCTGAGTATGCGGCTTCCATATAATTATCAATATCAGTGGAGTTGTAACACGGAGGTGCGCAGAACTTTGCTCATTAGCCAAGCACGTCGTCAGAATGTTTGTTGGTTCAATATCAATGTGATGTGCTCGGCAAAGGGTTCACTGGAAGCTCAGTGGTGTTTTGGATATAACTTTCATAGTCCCAAGTATTTAATCATATAATATCTTCAAGCCGTCGTGATGTGGTTTCCAAAGGGGTGAGTAAAGGCAAACAATATCTATTCCACTAAAGGTACGAAGACGTTTTTCCCCTTATTACACATCATCGTTTAAAGGAAGACTATACTAAATTCGGTTTAATGATTGGAACATAGTTTATGTCCATCCCTTTTTAAATCCGAATGACAGAAGGAGGTGGAGCTTCTTCTAAACCAAGGTCTATGTGAGTCTATATTTGTCTACTTGGACATAGCATGCAGGTTTGCTTACAGTGTTTTTCTTCACTGTCAAACTTGGGCACAACCATGAGCTCTTATTGTCATGATAGTTTGAGTCATATTATGAGACAGATGTATCTGAGGCCTACCATCATCGGTTTAAACAGCGTATTAAGAACTTCTGAGCACTGGCGTTTCATTTTGGTGTTACGGTATAAAACGTCAAAGATAAAAAGTTCTTAACACGCGCTGTTTAAACAATCATAGTTGGCCTCTTGTATAAGTCTGTCACCGTCACACAGCTGAACTATCATTGCAATAAATTCTCATGGTTGAGCTGATGACATGACATCACTGCACTAGAAGTTTACAAAAGCTGTTTGCTCTAGTTCGGTGGGATTCAAACATGCATTATTTGCAGGAGACTACTCAACCACGGCTCTTCCATTTGAATTGGTCGTTGACATAAAATCTAAGACAGCAACATTCTCTGCGTTTTATTTTTATCTAAATACATCACAGTGTCTTAACGCTACGAGGAAACCAGAAACAAAAGATTTATAGAGACGGGCAAAACGAATGGAGTTTCCTTCGAGTGAAATGGATTGCTGACGATCGAGTCGTTAGTTTCGGTTCAGATCATTTGAAGCTGAGGCCTTAGTACTAGCGTAAATCGAGCCCTATATATAGAGCTGAAATTAAATAAAAACATCCCTCTTGCACAGAGCCATCATTGACGTATACATACATAACTGACACACACGACATTAAATTATGGAAGAGCATATAATTAATATGCGCTATCTAATAATATCTGCGTGGTGCTATTGTGTGGGTAAATAGGTTATCTGTACCTTTATTAAGGTGAAATTTGGAACAAAGAACCTTTACCCCGCACTTCAAAAATAAATATACGGACAAACTCAACTCTAAAATTAATATAACAAAGCGCCACAGAGAGCTAAAGCTGAATTACGCTTGATTAAGAACAATGAGGTCACCCTAAGGTACTTTTTCCAACTTCACTGTGTTATAATTTGGCCATCGTAAAAACTGTGTCTAGAATATACGCTTTCACTGCATCGAGTTAATGCAAAGAGCGGACAATTCTGTCAGATAGTAAATACCTTCGGCTGATGTTAAGCTTGACGAAGGGTTCTGGGGTAAATCCTCAGCCGGATATTGCTTCATTTGAAATGCGTTTTTTAATCATTCTCCATTGCGTTTTTCACTTACTTATTTATGTGTTACAAAAAGTTGATGGTGGAATTAAAACCACATAAATATTAAGCATACTTCAACGAGCAATCCGTAAAAAAGAAAAGTATTTATTTCCTTGAAGCAAATAGTAAATATTTAAGTTTATTTTTAAGAATATATTTTGTTTTTATATAATCAATGACGAATGGGTGTAACTAAGGCTAGCACAGCGTGAGAGAGAACTTACGATCTGTCATTAGTTGGAAGAGTTTTAAAAATAACAGTAAAAGAGATATATTTTTGATTTTAGTTGCTATGTGTGTGTGTTATATAATGACATTAAAAACATTTAGCTGAATATTCTCTGCCTTCTATTGTATTCTAGTTAATTAATTTGAAGAATGATAACGCTGATAACGTGCGAGTAAAGCACAATATCATAATAATGACAATTATGTTATTATTTCAAATGTAAATACCCACACTTAATACCTCAACGCAAAATATTTATTTAGTGATAAGTAGTAGGCAGTCAAATAATCCAATATTCGTTGTTGTGTAATACTTTGCTACTTTCTTATTTCCATACAAAAAGTTAAAGAATGAACTTTCATAAGATGTTTGTCTGTCATGCCATACCGACCCTACGTCTCAGCTCTCTCTCAGCACGTGGACCCATTATAGAGTTCAATCCTCATCGAATACGCAAGCCTGCAATTACTAAGTGTTGCAATTTTTTTTCAAATTTGGCCTATTTCTGCACATTTTGACACTGGCAAGGCACTTAAACCAATAGAGTATTTCCCAGTTTGTTTTGAAATGATTGTGAGCGAGGAGTTCGTGGCACAGTTGCTATTGCGCGTATGATTCGAGCAACCATAAGCCCAGCCAGTAGTTGGATGGGTGACTGCCCGAGCTCCCTCCGTGCCTCAGAGAACACGTTAAGCCGTCGGTTCCGGTAGCCAATTTAACATCTTTGGCAATCGAAAATGGGGTTACGAAGGTCAGCTGGCAGTCACTTCGTATTAAAATCAGGTGATCAGCCACATCGGGTTGAATCAAGCGCCGACCCCAAATACATGGGATAAGGCCAGGGAGATGATGATTATTGAAACGATAGTAACTTTCCAAATAATAAGTAAGTATATGGGTGCATTTATTCCGGTGGTTTGTTTGTCCTCAAAGTACCTAATATTATATTTGTAGCAAAGTTGTGAAACTACTAAAAATAAGAATTCCATGCATCTGGGACTTTCATTTGAGTTGAGAGCGCGCTTGTGTGGGAAATGTTGTTGGAAACTGCACAAGTTACACCAGGAAACATGATAAAGAATACAGAAACATTTCTATAGCAGTGTTCCCAACTTAGGTCGGAGTTTGAAAAACAAATTTTTAGTGGCGATACAGCTTCTTAACTTGAAATTTGAATTTCGTACAAAGTTCCCTCGCTGGTGTGTATTTAGGTTTGACTGCCTTCAGCGAGAGGTTATTAAAAAAATAGCTTTGCTTTGGTGACGTTCACGAGAAATTATACCATTCTGTACCAACTGGAAAGTAGGGAGGTTGGGCATCTGTATATTCCATCCGAAATCAGTCACTACCCGAGTGAGAAACTTTTTGTCTTTAAATATTATTCCGTGGGTAGAACGAACACATTCTTCATAACGTAATTAGGTAGCGCGTGAGTGACGTGGGGTTGCGATCATAGACTCATCGCAGACGGCGATTTTAAGAAAACTCGCGGAAGGCATTCTGAGTGCCTACTGCGAGTTTTCTTAAAAGCGCCTTCACAAGTCATCACGTCGATGTAAACGCAGATTTGTATAGGCTCAGTGTCATGTTTAGGCCGATAGAGGCGCTGTTCCGATCCTATACATATCTGCGTTTACGTCGACGCGGTCACTTGTAACGGCGGCAGTGAAAAAATCGCACCAGTCCCTCAGTAGCCTCTTACCACTTGGGTACCTTTAGGCGGACGTTTGCTGAACAAAAAAAAGGTAACCTTTTTAAAAGGCTAAACCTCCTTAAACCTTTGTTTAACAGAATTCCAACACTTATGAACTAAAATTTGACAAATCATTAACAAAAGACAAGAACATGACGTTTTTAATTCGTACTTAAATTAGGTTGACCGCACACCGAGGGCCCGGCATGCCGGTGTAGCTGTGATTAATACGGTGCATATTAGTAGGTGTGATTTATCGCCGCGACACTAGCCGGCCGGTGGGCCATCGCTGCCTATTCGATCTATATAGCTGTGTCAAATTTGACACCACTCGTAATTTATACCAGACGCATCACCTCACAATATTTCCTTTGTTGCCCGTGGCACTACCAGTGGCTCTGCCAGTTCTTTCTTTTGTAAGATATGTTTTGATTTTTGGAAAAACTCATTAGTTCGGGCTTTGTGATTAGAATTATCGCTTGCGTAGCAGGCGCCTATACGAATCCCTCGGTTACCAAAGGCGGTAAGAACATTTCTATTATTATTGTATCATCATAATACAAACACGCTAAAAAATATAACATCTTTGGATTAAACTAACACCTTCCGCAGGAATAAGCCAGTACATCCTCATCGATCCTTATACACCTCCGGTGAACCCGAGTAAGCTCGTTGGCTTTAGTTTTTAATGAGTTTCTAATCTCTGATTCAGAACTTTACTACCTGAATCTGAATAAGCCCTATTTCTAGCTTACTCGGTATAATTCCGGTACAATAAATATTTATAAAAAGGTAGCGGAAGGGGTGTTTTTTGGTCAAGGACCACGAGATAATCAGATTCCAATAGTGCTTTAGAGTGAGGCGTCCGTGAACCTGCGTGTGTGTCTGTGTGTACAAGTTACTCCAGATGTTTGATAGAGAGACAGTAATAAGTGATAGCCAGTAATCATAATAAAATTAATTATTTCCTCTACCAAGATACTCATGGACCGTCAGTAAATAAGCCAATTAGCCCTACGTCCGCCATTGACATCTGTGTTTGTCAATGGTCCAGGAAAATAACGTATTTTGATTCTCTTTAGGTTCTCGTCACGTGTTTTGTCGCTCAAACAACACGTCTGGCTAATACAGAGCATGGAATGTGTTCGGGGTACGTGACGCCGCTTCGCGCGTCAATCCCGCATAGGGATAAGCGCCTTGGGCATGCCTACTGACACATTTTATGAATTTCACATCACTATTGCCATCTCTCAGAACTAAGCCTGTGGTAATTTTATTTGTGAATCGTATTTGTGTAAAACACATGTGCACAAACAACACAACAAGTCTCAGATCATATTTGAGGGGAAAAAACACTGCAACTAAACAGCTGTAATAATTTAACTGCCTGAGTTTCTTAATACTAGTTTGATTCAGTTGCCTCGTTTCCAATTTGGGTGTGAGAATGAAATGTTATAATTATAGACAATAATACCCTAACGAGTTTTAGTTGTTATACAAATAAATATACTGACTAGTCTGGAACTATAATAAAACTGTGCTTGCTCTCAACAAATAGAGAAGTCGTGAGACAAAGACGAAATATTAATATCTCAGATGCAATATGTTGCTGTTGGTATAAAACGGCTGTGTAGCCGGTCGCGGCACAAACGCGGCAGTCGTCGCATCGCGCGACGGACCCGCCAAAACAACGATATTGCGCCTTTGTTGACTAATGAGAAACTGCAGGCGGTTTCTGATCTTTTCTAGGATCAAGTTATTGAAATAAAACCATTTTCAATTTCATATACTTAAATTATATTTTAATTTCTTATAGTTGTATAATTATGTTTACATTTTATTATCCATACAGATAAATAAAATTGAAGTGTGTGCTCGTAACTCCACAGTAACAGCTTTTCACTAAATGCATACACGAAAAATCTTTTTTAATTGTCCTCTGTCAGTCTGTTTGTTCTGGCTCATATTAGAAGCTCGGCTGCCTCGTTTTTAACGGGACTTTCACTGGCAGATAGCCGATGTTTAAAGACTACTTTTATATAAAAAATACTTTTATTGAAAAAAATTGGGTTAGTATAGAATGAAAAGATTGTTAAAAAAAATAAAGTCTTGGTGCGTGAATCCGCAGAGCTAAGCTAGTTTCAAATTATAGGTATAATAAAAAATATACGCCATCAGATGTTCCAACGCCATAGCAAAATTTCAAACTGACATGTTTATTGACTAAGTCGGATAACTAGGCAGTATGCTTCTTTGATCCTAGCCTAATGCAATTTGGTCAAAATAAAAATTACATCTGTCAATTGATAAATTTATCAGAAGATGCTGTCGGCTTCTCCCGCGCTAGCAATAATCATTTAAAAGTACATGACGATCTGCCCTCGGATATTTGGTCGAACGTTGCGAGAGTTATCAAATTCGGACGAATAAAATTAATATATTATATTTATCTAATCATACTCGCCGCGTGTGTGTGTGCTATCGGCTGGAAGGTTCGTCGGATGCAGTTGCAGACCAGGGTAATTGTTTGATATTTTCTTACCTTGCGCATTTTACGATATCAATATCCTTAATCTTTACATACAGGGCATCAATTTCAAAAATTGGTTTTTATGTCTATTTTTCAACAGATGTTTTCAATTTCTCCTGAGTGCATAAGCTTAAAGTGTTTTTGAACGGAGTTCTCCTTGGAACAGGTTATTCACATACTTTTTTGACTACCTACCTATCAACGATATAAGTTTCGTATTACTTTACAACTTGTAGATAAATACCCACCTTTTTGAATAGTCTTATTCAATTTTCGCCGACTTCACGCGATGTTTTCTCTCACTCATCTGGTATGTCTCACCATAAATAAAATAATTAATTTAATTAGCTCATATGGCCATGACGGTTTGGATGTGTCACGGTGACCGACACATAAACCTCATAATAATATATTTCAGTATCATAACCATTGTCAATCTATCATAGCGGTCACCACCTTTTATATAAAATAATAGTTCAGTAAACGTATTCATAGATCACACGCTACCCAAATGAGTCAAGAGATTTTTTAAATTCAATTTTTATCTCTCAGCGTACAATTGAAAATTTTTCATAAAAATAAAACCGCAAGCGACGCAATCATCTCAAGTATCGAACCACTTTCCATATATTGCTCTCTAAAATATACTGTTCAAGTTCCAATCTCACACTGAACTAAACAAATTAACTTGTAGAAATAATCTTAAAACTGTCAAAACTTATCTCAGGGAACTGTCAAAGTATCTCAGTTTCCTGCGTGTGTTGTAAAGTTAAAGTGCAATGTCACGATAGTATCGTGGCGCTGGAGCACGTACCGCGGACCGAAGACACGACAAATAGTTACAAATGTAAGGGGGCGGTCACACCGCGTCCGGCGAGCGACATGAATTATTCACGCGCGACAAACCGGAGTTTTACTCAAACCGTACACCTGCCGCCCTCCACATCGACTACGCTAATGGATTTTCACCCTTATTTATTCTTGTTTTAGAGCTAGTGTTATTTTCGGATGTTTTTTGTTTTCATTAATTTTGTAATGAGTTCTGGAACAGGTCCAGTGATTATTCACGTTCCGTTATAATGTACTGGCTTTATACGAGTATAACTTTTTCAATGGTTATTGTACAGGGTGAAGTTTCAGTGATCATTTCGGTTTAATAGTTGCTTGTAAAGTGTGGATTCCGGTTCAAAATCAATTCTATATACTTATCTGGGCCTGTAGACAAAGTAACATTATCCTCACGCTTCGCTTATTAGAAACGATACAAAACTTACGAGAAAGACATATGCCGCGTGACTAGTTTATGTCATTTCTATATTTTTTTTATCGTTTCCATTAGCGCAAGCGCGAGAGAATATTACTTTGTCAAAGCCTACTGAAATTGCTTGCTTTTCGAATATTTTTCAACCATATTGCACATTTATTCAAATGCTGAAAGTCTAAAATATTAAGGTCCCTTTATATGATTCTTAAGCGATTAAACAATATATAGGAACATACTGTAGGGAAACCCTGGAAAATTCAACCCCCTTACATTTTCTATACAGTTCGAAGCAAAGACGGAATCATAAGACAACAAATATGCTCAATAGCATTTATTACTTTTATATGAGAGGAGCTTTACAACGTACCTTCAAATTATCTATCGTGTAATTTATTTCACGTGTAAGTGTGTCGTTAGGGGATGCAGCGTGTCGGATATATTTCTACACGTTTCCTCCTCAGTTATTGTTATTAACAAAGTTGTACATTTTGAACTCTCGTGCTTTAAGAATAAAGACCAAAGTGTGGTTTCCTTTTTATGGAAGTAACATGATTTCACGAACGTTTACTTTTATTATTATGTTTTGAAAAGAATTTGAATTATCACTCTTTATTTGCGGTTTGAGCCAAAAGAGAAGCGCCACAATAACTGGCTAGTACCAGCTTTGTTTAAAGTCGTTTGTCAATTTTGCAAGTAACCTAATATCGTTTATAGCTTTATCTTCCTCCGTTTCGCAATATTAATCACAATAATAAAAATCGGTATGAATAACAAAATAATGTAACCTTTATTTGAAGAAAAGAGGTTCGAGTGAAGTGTAGTTATTCAAGATTTATAGATTTAATGTGAGTGTATTATGTGAGAGTGAAAGTTGCTCGGATAGATAATTGAAGGAAAATTTCTTCATTTGATTACACTTGTTACGAACAACTTTCAAATCGTCAGGACACAAAAAATACACTGTACACGATTACAAAAGCTACCGGCGGTTTCGGAAAATTGATTTGCTGAGAAAAGACCTGCTATAAACTGAGCAATTAATCACTTTAAAATATATTATGTTTAATATATTAGATATGTTTTATTATATACCACTGAGGTGGAAAATAAGCAGACATGTTTGTTACTTAGTGGCTAAAATAATTTTCGTAGACTATAGTATCCGAGAGAATAATCCTCATTTACTTTCGTGACTGTACTGTGTTAAATAACAGCTTTAAAATGTAAACTGGCTGAGAATTGTGGACAAAGGCTACCAAAAATACTCTTGACCCTTCGTAATTGTATTACTACAAAATTACACAAAGTAATTAACCACGTAAAGTCGGCACGTTCATATATTATAAGGAGTTACTAACTTATACTAGGAACGTAGTTAGCATGCACAACGATCACCTGATGATGAGTAGGTACACCGACCCTAAACTCCAAATGTGGATGTATTGTAGTGTCTCCCGCGTACACTTAATTTTATGGGTGGCCCGCGGAACCCCTATTTTTTTTTAAGTCTAAGTAGCTTAATTACTCCTTGTATCATCAGCTATCTGTCAGTGAAAACCCCGTTAAGATCGGTCCAGCCGTTTCAGAGATTACCCGGAACAAACAGACAGACAGAGAAGAAATTTAAAAATTTGTATTTTTTATGTCAGTACCGTACGTACAGACGTACAGTAATGTGCATTTAGTGAAAAGCTGTTATTCTGTAATTACAAACAGACACTTCAATTTTATTTATCTGTAGAGATTACTAGTTGACCCAACAGGTTGTCTTGTCTTACATGTAATCTTGTCTTACATCAATAAAATACCTCAGACCGAAGCATCTGTTAGCGATAATCTTAAACGGTATACAGTTTTTTTACTTTATTTTGACGATATTTGCAGCACGTATTCTGTCAATACTATGTCTTACGTCATAAAGATACATAAAAAAGTTTATATTGTCCAAAGCGCTAAGAAATAACTTGATGTGGTGATTAAGTCTTCTTAAATTTTCTAACTCTCCGCAAAATGTTCTTATCTTTTTCTTTCGTATGAACTTTCTCCTGACTATAACAAAGACAACAAAAAAATAATTTGTTTAATCGGTTCACTCGTGATGCCGTGACCAAGAGGAATGGGGATCCATGTTTATATATATAGATTAAGTAACCTCTTTTTACTCTTAAAATTATGACTTTGTTTGAATAAAAAAATATACATACAGGCTTACTGAAGAACTTTTTTTCCCCAGTTTAAAAGGATTCCATTTTCCTCAACTAATTACCCTTCTCG
Source organism: Watsonalla cultraria (assembly GCA_964035505.1). Taxonomy (NCBI): domain Eukaryota; kingdom Metazoa; phylum Arthropoda; class Insecta; order Lepidoptera; family Drepanidae; genus Watsonalla; species Watsonalla cultraria. Next base: position 9,564,351 of record OZ037731.1, read on the forward strand.
AATTCTAATAAATCATTTTCACTTCTGGCCACTCAATACTGCATTTAAAGTATTAACTTGAAATATTACCTTACATTGTAGGTTTTAGAGGTCATTTTCCAACACTTGTGTACAAACTGTTTAACACCCACGAGAAATTGGTCATTTAAATAGCATTATTAGATTGGGGTAGTCCCTGCACTTGCAATGTCCACCGCTGGGATCAGCTTGTTATGCAAATGTAATGTTCTAACTTCACTTAGTGGGAAGTACCGCTGTGTTTGGGGAATGCTTTCGGGAACCTCTACGGAACGCGAATGAAAAAGTGTTTCTTTTGTATCTTTTTTCGTTCGTGATATTCGCTGTCGTTATCACGTGTCACTTTTATGACATACTAGCTGTGCCCTGCGGTTTCACCCGCGTAGATTTAGTTTCACCCTTATTGTCGAGGAATCCTAATATTTTTGATAAATAAAAGTAGCCTTAGTTATTCCTTGAAACATCAGATACCTACCAGTGAAAGTCCCGTTAAAATCCGTTCAGCCGTTTCAGAGATTACCCGAAACAAACAGACAGACAGACAGACAGAGAAAAAATTTAAAACTTGGTTTTTTAAGGTCAGTAGCGTGTATACTTTCATATGCATTGAGTGAAAAACTGTTATTTTGCAGTTACAAACAGATACTTCAATTTTATTTATCTGTATAGATGTATAGACTAGCTGTGCCGTGCGGTCACTCGAGTATATTAATTAATTACATGGTCGACCGGCGGAAAGCTAACGTTTTTTTTAAATCACAAGTAGCCTACGTTACTCCTTGTAACAGTTTTCGGAGATTAGCCGGAACAAACAGACAATACTATACAATACAAAAAATAGACTTAAATGTGACGCTCCTACAATACGCAGCACGCGACATGTCATTCACATTTCACTCATAATATCATGGGAGTGTAGTGCGACCGGTCTTTTATAATTTATATGTTTTCGATTATTTGCAATTAAGTGATAGCTATCACAAATCTACGTAGCACCTTACCTATAGGCATAGACAAAGTAATATTCTCTCGTGTTTGCGCTAGAAGCGATTCTAAATGACATATCAGCCACTTGACATAATGTGTTATTCCCGTACATTTTGTATCGTTTCTATAAGCGAAGCGAGAGGATACTTACATATACATAGGATGTTACTTTGTATACAGTCCCAGGACTCTCATTGCCATCATAGTTCCACTGTGTGACTGACATATACACGTCACATACATGTGTGTCATAGTAAGAGTTAACATATCATGGCAATAAGAGGTCATGGTGAGGCCCCTGGGCGCCCTTGGGCGTAGCCGAGGGGATTCCGTATCAATGTTCCAAGTATGGATTTAATATGACGCAACAAATCAAAAACGTTAAGCGAAACGCCTAAAATAATTCACAGAATGTTGAAGGGTTTATTTTAATAAGGATTTTCGCATCAAAGTTCGTAAATTTCGTAATGAGTATTCATTGAATACATACCCTAAGTATTTACTTTACTCTCGTTAAATTAATTTGGCTGAAACGCTATGTTTCAAAATGTTAGGACTTATTTAATCCTACAACTTTTGTTATCTTTCTAATGAAATAAACCTTATTCTATTATTATACGGCCTTTATACAACGTTATCCTTACTATTACAGGATGGTTATGCCGCGTTGTATATCTATTTTTATGGATAGTATAAGTGATTCGGGATATATGTTTATAATAATTAATGCGATTTACCTTGTCCGTGTTTTTCCTTTTTACGTCTAAACTGCTGAGCAATTACATACATAATTCCCTGACCAGGGGCCCAACCATGAGCTCTTATTGCAATGATAATTCAGTTGTGCGACAGTGACAGATGTATACATGTCGCTTACATCTGTCTCATAAATGAGTGAAACTATCATGGCAATAAGAGCTCATGGTAAGGCCCCTGTATTCACCGAAAAGGAAGACTGAGGTATACTTATAGTAAACCTACAAATTAACCAGGCACTTATCCAATCTCCATGTTGCTACTGGGAAATTACAGATAGAAAAATCTAATGACACTGTTAACGCGCATCGATCCTAGAACCTCACGCTTCGAAGTTGCCTTACGACCACTGCTCCATCGGGACAATCCAAGATAGCTTTAAATGCAAAGACCAACATGGTGTTATAATAGTTACCCAGGGTAAAATCAAGTACTTGACCAATGTGGTCTGGACCTCCGTTATTTTATGAGAATGAGCTGTTTTAAGAGACTATCTTGTATTGATTACCGTGAAATCTATACATACAGATAAATAAAATTGAAGTGTCTGTTTGTAATTCTAAAATAACAGCTTTTAACTAAATGCATATGAAAATATACACACTACTGACACAAAAAAACCCAGATTTTTTTTTCTTTGTCTGTCTATCTGTAAAAAACTAAGATTTAAAAAAATCTCTGTCTGTTTGTTTGTTCCGGGTAATCTCTGAAATGGCTGGACCGATTTTGACGAAACACTGGTAGGTAGCTAATGTTTCAAGGAGTATCTTAAGCTACTTTTATTTATTAAAAATATTAGGGTTCCGCGTAAATTTAGTTTCATCCTTATGACAATAAGGTGTAACCGCGAAGCACAGCTAGTAGATGATAAGGCGTGCCCTAAGACGCCTCCATTGTACTGTACTTACAAGATTACCGTCAGCTTCTGAGAAGAGTGTTGGAGAAAATGTAATTTAGTTTGGTGCCATTCCAGGGATTACGGCACTTGCACTCGCTGCTTAACTCATCCTAATGTTTCAACCTAACGAGTGGTTTATCACATTTATGGTTCAAACAGGTAACCAAAGAGATTTTAATGATGTACATTTACTGCTGTTTTCACTGGTTTCGTATTTAAGGATTTTGCAATTTTAAAACGTGCCAATAGTTATAATGTCTGCTGGCACCATTGGGTTTGAACCGAGGTCTGCTCGTAAATGTAGAATAATGTACCACAGGTCGGGATACTAGCCTTTTTAGTTGAGAAGAAGGCTAATTGGAAAGTCAGGCATGCTTTGTATTTGACAAAAAATCAAGTTAATTTTAGATTAAAAATTTTTAGCACAAAAATTCTATAACTATTAAATTTTAAAATTCAAATGATTTATTTAGTTCTGGCCTATAGACAAAGTAGCATTATCCTCACGCTTCTCTAGTAGAAACCATACAAAATGTACGGGAATGACATGTGTCACGTGACTGATTTATGTAATTTACATGCATTTTGTATCGTTTCTATTAGCGCCAGCGCGAGAGAATGTTACTTTGTCTAGGCCTACTGGTTCTTTAGGCGTTTATGGACGTCAAAAAATTACCACCTTATTATTATGATGACGAATACTTACTTCTTATTTTATCGTTCTGCTCCAAGTTTTGCTAAAAACTTAAATAAATGCGTAGGTACGTATAGCTCATGTCTTTTAATAAAATAATATCTATTCTGTTCTCAATGTTGCGGTCAGGTCTGGTGACAGATTAGTCAAACGTTTTATTTTTAGGGTAATAACTTTAATTGCCCTTTTACTTTGTTAGTTATTTGAACTAGCTGTTTGTGTCCTGCGTAGCCCGGATAAATGTATTTAGTACTAAAAATACTATCTGAGTTCTAACTTCTTTACTTCACCGAGAATTTTACAAAGCAAAATATTTTTATGAAGCCTAATAATGTTGTGATAATAAATATTTGTTTGTGAATATTGCCTGACTGCTCTCACATAAAGGTAACGGCATGCATTGTCTTACAGGATTTTACGTACAAAATAACCAAAGTGGTTGAGGATTACTGTACACAGGAATCATTCAGCTCTCAACTTTATGTTGCATGTGGTAAGGTCTAAATTTGTTTCATTTTAAACATTACGTACATCTGAATCATTACAAAAGGCCTTTCACTATTATGTATACTTAATTAAGCTCTTAGTGTTATAATGTTATGTAATGAAATGGATCTGGCCCCGGATGATAAGTAAATTATGTTTGTTATAACACCGCCCGGGGACGCATTCATATCAGCTTTACTACCAAAACTTGAGGCTTACAACTCATTTACTGAAGTTAACACTCCATTATACCTGTTTTATATAAATCTAACGAATTTCATGTTCAATTCTATAATAGAATCAAAGGTGAAAAGGCATACACCACTCATATTCTAAGGTAAAGTTATTTGGATGCAATCTTCTTTATGTGTGGTGCAGCTCCAAATATAACGGGATCTCCCGTTCGATATAATATGGAGCTGCCCGACTGGTCTCTACCTGCACCTTACAGAAGATTGCAGACAAATAATGCTACATTAATTAGTTCCATTGTCCACGAGGGGGAGGGGAGGTAATGTCCGAACATTGTAATTATTATACGTGTGAACTAGTGTAGTCACCGCGGACAGCGATGCGTTTGCGAGAAGCAATACTGCGGTTGGTGTGGGCGATAAATCACACGCCGTAATATAACACTGTACTAATATGCACGGTATTAATCATTGTGTGACGTAACTACGTCATTACGACTAATGTACGAACAGTTGCAATTAAATTGAAATCAAGGGCTGGCGTAATTAAGTTTCAGGGCTATCACACTTGTATGCTGCTCCCTACCAGAGAAGATAAGAGGAGGTTCTCTGGTTAACTTAATAACTTTTAGCTAAGTTGTCTGATTTTGATAATTGTAGGTATTCTTCGAAGTTGATCCCATTATAAATTCAAGATCATTTAAATACTGATTCCAAATTATGAACACTTACCTTGTTCATCGTAACAGAAAATATGAAATGTAATAATACTTATTTGGCTATTACGAATACACAAATAACACAGTTAACATATCTATATATATATAAAAATGAATCCCCATCCACACGGCATCACGCGTGAACAGCTGGACCGATTTCGTTAATTCTTTTTTTGTTGTGTTTGTTATTATTGTCAGCTACTAAAAAATATGCGCGGTAAATAAGAAAATCGTAGAAAACTTAACCACCATATATCTAATCTAACTTTAGCGCTTTGGACAATAAAAACTTTTTTGATGTAAACTTATGACGTTTGACATAAAGTTGACAGAATGCGTGCTGTAAATATCTCATTATTAAGACAGAACAACGTCTGTCGGGTCAGCTAGTTCATTATATAAATTGACTACTCTCCGAGGCTTGGTATACTTTATAGTACCCTAAACATGAACTCACGCAAAGTACCTTTGTTATCTTCCAAATCCATCCGGCATGTGGCCTTGAAGTGAGAAAAGTTGTAGGTAGAGCCAACCCTGTTCTAATCTGTTCACACCCTTGAGCCCCTTGCTGTACTCACTCGGGAATACCCCCTCCTGGAGTTTATGACACCGAGCTTCCTGCGATGAGGCTCACCTATTGACACATCGTTAATTCTATTTTATGACGGCTTACAAAGCCGTCATAAAATACGTTGAATCTACTTCAACTACGTCATTACCATAAATATAATGTTTGATCGCTTTCAATATTTCAGGTGTCATTAATAACAGATTAACAATCGTTCATATAGTTATGAATACTGCATACTTCATTATTATATTGACGTCAACGACGGTAAGCTCGTGTCTTCCCAGAAGGTTCTCCGAAGGGGTTGGCAGAGGTGTTTCAATGTCCAATTTTCTGCGAAGAAGATCATGGGGGGTTCAAAAGGGTGCGAGCTTAAAGGCACTCTAACATAGATTATAAATAAAATCATTAAATATAGATCTCACGGTGTGTCATCACTGCGCTTACGTGAGTTGTGACAAAATGTGACGAGGTACATACAGGCTACAAGGATTTCAATTTGGGTAGCAGATATTATGATTTATAATCATCATTGTGTGTGTGTTTTCTTTTAGAAAATAATTTTGTGAAGTATTATACTAGCAGCTATGCTTAGTTTGAGACTCGATGTGAATAGCGATAGCCAAACATGTAATATAAGTGAGTATATTTTTTTGTGAGGACAAGTACAATAACAAATTATTATGAAGCTAGTAAGCACTAGAAACACGTCTTAGTACAGTTCCACACATTTTTCCGTCTAGACTTAATCTAACAACATTACGTGTATCTTACCCCGGGTTTAAAAATATGTGCACATTTGTCAGGGAGCAGAGATAAATGTCACGGTGATGTCACATAAGTCTCCCGTCGCAACGGCTACATAATATATGTATGACTGCTTTAAGAACAAATTACTTTTTGTATCTTTGTATCTTAAGATTTTTTATATACTACAAATATGCAATAAGAGTTCAGTGCACCTGATGGTTAGCGGCTAATGCAGCCTATGAATTATGTTATTAATGCGATCAACATTTCAATCGTCTTCTCCCTATTAAACAATAAAAATTGGTAAAGTTATTCATTAGACACGGTATATGAACGTAAGAAAATAAAATTAGTGATGCTTTGAGCAAGTTAAAGTAATCTAACGGGTACAATATACAGGAGTACGCTCCAGGGATGAATACATGCTCATGTTGTTCAATGCAAATTGCTCGTGTAAGGCTATTGAACTGGAACTATGCGACTTGTCACGGATACTTGAAAGACGGTAGAGCATAACTAGATCTCGTGTTCGAATATCAAAGCTGACTGACTGGGAACTGTTTCTATCTAACAAAAGAACGTAGCCAAATCTAATACATATTATGTCCTTATACGATAAGGTCTTAAATAAATACTTTTTTCGAAATAATTGTGGCAGTAGGTGTAATGTATAATGAGTAAGCGCAGTCAGAGAGACACCCAGACTTGCTCGGAGATGCTCAGAGATGCGGCTGAGAGTTGATATTATCATGTAATGCTCCCATTGGAGATGATAACCGCTATATTTAAAGCAAGAGCGGCTTTGTAAACTTGATGCTGAGACATCTTTTCACATTTTTCCTTCCTTCTTAAGATAACACTCAATCTTTTGCGTTGTGTGTCTGTTGATAAGATAATACAGTATTTTTACTGGGATTGCAGGGTTCCAGGCTAGTAGTCGCTTATGAAAAAGCCCTTAGGGATAAATAGGGATGTACAAGATCCACTCTAAAATATTTTACATAATAATTTATTTTGCGTATGTCATCTGACATAATCATTCCAGCCCGGGATCGTATAATACTTAGTATTTTATACATTGTTTGTTAAGTGTCAATAATACGAGCTGTCGACTAACTATCTATTGAAAAAAAATAATACTTTTGTCAAGAATACTACTAAACAATAATCCTAATGGTCAAAAACTGCGTTGTGATATGAAACAGAATTATTAAATAGCTCCAGAGGTGACGTCATCAAATCTGCTAAAAACAATTATGTTCTAAAACTTCGTTTAATAACGTGATGATACAAAACTCCGGTAATATCATAGTAACATTGCTTGAAGACATCCTTGTATATTATTGACTTGAGGACCAAAAGGGTATTTATTGAGGTCCTTGCCGGATTATGCTCAGTACCTACAAACATACAAACAACCGTATTCGTACTTCTTTGATAAGTTTAATTGAAACAAATTTCTCGATATGGGTTGTTTTCATACAAATTGCTTATTTGAAAGATAAAGCTAATCCCGGTACATTCGTAATCAGCTGCTGCGGGATTACCGGGATGAAGGGAGCTTGTGCCCTTCTTATAGTTAATACGATCTCATTGAAATATACTTGGAATTTAATGAATGTCTGAGCGCTGCTCCTTACATACTACTTATTTATTAGTACCATGTATTTTGTAATACAACGCTGTGACGTCAAAGTGAATATTAACAAGTAATCTTCTTGGAATAAAATAATCTGTTGAGAAATCGGCGCCAGTTGGCTGATTCAAGATTGACCTTACATCTATACATCTATTTCTATAATAATAAAGATAAATCTAAATGAATTGTCTGTTTGTTATTCCAAAATAATATCTTTTAAGTAAATGCATATAACAGTATATATACGCTACCGACATAATTTTCTTTGTCTTTCTGTTTGTTCCGGGTAATCTCCGAAGCGGCTGGACCGCGAGATACCCGTGAAATTGACTCTACGTGGTTGAAACCGCGGGGCACAGCTAGTACGGAAATAATATTCTTTCAATTATTATTGTTAAAATCATGGGAAGAAAAGGATCATATAGTCGTGATAATTGTTGTAACTGAGAATGCGTGAACCTACCTGAGTTTCTGGATGGTTCTTCTCAGAATGCTAGTTACGCGTTTATAAGTTCATCGAATCACTAAAATTAATCAATCATTTTAATTTTCAACCTACGCAATCAAAATTCATTTATTTTCATTATCTATATCTAAATCTATACAGATAAATAAATATGAAGTGTCTGTTTGTAATTAAAAAATAACAGCTTTGAACTAAATGCATATGAAAATACACACGCTACTGACATTAAAAAACCAAGTTTTAAAATTATTCTCTGTCTGTCTGCCTGTCTGTTTGTTCCGGGTAATCTCTGAAACGGCTGGACGGATTTTAACAGGATTTTTACTGGTAGTTAGCTGATGTTTCAAGGAGTAACTTAGGCTACTTTTATTTATCAAAAATATTAGGATTTCGCGACAATAAGGATGAAACTAAGTCTACGCGGGTGAAACTGCAGGGCACAGCTAGTACTATACTAAAGCTTATTTGATATAGTATCCTAAAAACTTCTTGAATATGAAACCCATTTGTGGATTTCAAATTCAATCCGAGAATATGTCGCTAATCTGTGAGCATAGGGAATCAGTCGCAGCATTGCCGGGATAACCGGGATTACCGGGATGAAGGGGTAACGGGAGAAACGTTCTTATCGTGACATTTTCGGTTTTCGGGCTCATTGATTGTTTTCGTGGAGTTTACCGGTTCACGGAGACTTTTATCAACGTTTGACGATTCTTTTACTTTCTTTGTATTCCACGCCTATTTACACAGAGGCAGAACGAATTCAGTTAGAAACAATATTGTTGGTGATCACTTTATGGCGAAGTAGCCTATGATATCTATATATCTATATCTATACAGATAAATACAATTGAAGTGTCTGTTTGTAATTCCAAAATAAAAGCTTTTCACTAAATGCATACACGCTACTGACACTAAAAAACCAAGTTTTCTCTGTCTGTCTGTCTGTCTGTCTGTTTGTTCCGGGTAATCTCTGAAACAGTTGGACCAATTTGAATGGGACTTTTACTGGCAGGTAGCTGATGTTTCAAGGAGTAACTTAAGCTACTTTTATTTATTAAAAATATAAGGGTTCCGCGACATGAAGCATGAAACTAAATCTATGATTGTTGAAATGCTGTGTCCTATCTCAAGCATCTTCTCCTGTGGTTCAGCAATCCGCGGGCACACGGCGTCTCTTGCCTCATCCGTCGCAAATGAACTGAGAACATGGGGGTGAAGCAGTGTCGGTGTACGAAACCTTATTGACACTGGGTCAATATTCTGATAGAAATACTTCTCACTTAGAATATTGTAGGTAGTATTCAAAACTAGGTCTAATCATCTTAAGGCACGTCTTCACCCCGGGCCATATTCATGTGACATTGTAACGATAGCGTGACGCGAGCACGATGCTAATACCATCAAATAAAATCTTTCACAAAGCCAGCTCATGTTCGTAGGCACACCAGGGTATTATAATATTACTAGCTGTGCCCTGCGGTTTCACCCGCGTAGATTTAATTTGATTCCCGCGGAACCCCAAATGTTCTTTTTAAATAAAAGTTAGTTACTCCTTGTAACATTAATATACCAGCTATAATATAACAGCATTTGCCAGTGAAAGGCCCGTTACAATCGGTCTAGCCGTTGCAGAGATTACCCGGAATACACAGACGTGTTGATAAAACTCTTTGACAAATTAGGTACCAATTCTTTGCATTTTTGTACTCGTGATAATTTCTCAACGAAATGTCCGATTGAAATAAAACAAACAGTGTTTTACTTCTACATGAATACCCTTGATAGCATAATGCTAGCTTAATTTGGATAAGGATTAATATTAAGATCCACATTTAGCGTAGTTTCTTTCTTCAGATGATTTAATATTTATTATGAATATAAAAGCGGTTATTGTGACTCTAAACTATGATAGTTAGATATATGCTCTTGCGGACTTTTTGGAGATCTTAATAAGACCTAAAAACCCGTAGTACATCATTTTGTTTTATTGTCAATAGTTTTTGCGGCGCACGCATAAATAGGTTTTCGATTTTACACCTTGGGTTACAAAATCGCAATATTCTTACGGATCCCTAATTTTTATGGGAATAAAATATAGCCTATAGCCTTCCTCAATAAATGGACTATCCAACACTGAAAGAATTTTTGATATCGGGCCAGCAGTTTATGAGATTAGCGCGTTCAAACAAACAAAACTCTGCAGCAAAAGAGCGTAAATCAAAACGTCAGACTATGCGGGAAGTTATGTAGCAAGTCCAGGGCGTTCTTATATTGTGTGCATGCATTCTTGTCTAATGTATGAAGCTGCCCTTCTGTTACCTTTATATTTGATGCCAATACACCAACGGCGGATATTACGCGTGCCGTATTGGGTTGTTCAATCGTATTCGTTCATTTTTATAGCGGGTGGAAGTTGAGTTTTTGCCTATAATGAAATTCTATTTCTGGCGAATAATATTGTTTTTGGGAAATGAGCGAAATATAGCGAAGGATTTGAATCGTTGGAAAAACAAGTGTACAAAAAGTGTGAAGTATTTTAGTAATAGACTAGCTATTTGTCACGTGGGCAATAAATTGTACTATAATGCAAAGATGGCAAATGATGGCTAGCAGCTACTGCAGACGACAAAATCTTGCATCGGAGGGGATCACACTGGAATTTTATTGACTTCTCTTTGTAATCGTTGCCTCACTGCTGAGGATCGTGACTCCATTTTAATTTTTCCACGATTTGTCTCCATCTTCGACGATCCGCCGCTTGGTGGATTGCGGCGCTGATAGGTGCATTTAATTGTTCAGATACTTGGTCCGTCCAACGCCTCGGACTCCGGCCTCTTGGTCTCTTGCCTTCTATTTTCCCTGTTACCATTAGACGTTCCAAGTTATCAGAACCTTTGCGGGCAATATGGCCAAAGTATTGTACGATGCGCTGCAGGCATATTGAGGACAGACGTTGCGCCCTCTCAATTTTAAGTTCCTGCAGCACCGATATATTTGTGCGATGGGCTATCCAAGATATCCTCAGCATGCGCCTCCAGCACCACATTTCAAACGCATCGATTCTTTGTCTGTCGCCAGATTTTACCGTCCATGTTTCTGCTCCATACAGGAAAATGGAGAAGACGAGGGTGCGGATAAGGTGTATCTTAGTCCTGTTTGTGATGTTCCTGTCTCTCCATACTTTTCCCAACTGCATCATCGCTGATTTGGCCATACCGATTCGTCTTCGTATTTCCAATTCGCAGCTTCCCCTGTTAGTGATAACTGAACCAAGATATTGAAATTGGTCCACAGTCTCATACTCCTTTAGTAGGTTGGTGCGTTGTACTGTCGCAAACCGGTCAACCACCATAAGCTTAGTCTTGCTTTTATTTATTGCAAGCCCCATGCCCAGACTAATTGTTTCAAGTCGTTTTAATAGTTCCGCCATTTCCGCCTCAGATGTTGTTAGTAGGGTGGTGTCGTCTGCATAGCGAAGGTTCGATATTTGTTTCCCTCCTATTTTGACTCCTCCTTCCCAGTTTTCCAGGGTTTGTCGCATCACGTACTCGCCATATATATTAAAAAGGATGGGGGAAATAATACATCCCTGGCGAACTCCCTTTTCAAATTTGAAACAGTTCGATGTTTGATTATCGATAGTCACCGTCCCAATACCGGATTCATATAGATTGCGAATCAACAGTACCAGGTGGGTGGGTACTCCGGTTTCAGAGAGGACTTCCCACAATTTCTCCCATTTCACGCAGTCGAACGCTTTTTGGTAATCAATAAAACACATAAACGTTGGGGTGTTGTATTCATAGCATTTTTCTATTATTAGCCTCATATTTAATATTTGCTCTCTCGTCCCTCTTCCTTTGACGAAACCAGCCTGTTCCTGCGGTATCTGCCATTCAAGATAAGCTTTCAGTCTCGAATTAATGATGTGCAGTAAAATTTTGCTAGCATGTGAGGTTAGTGCAATTGTTCTATAATTACTGCAGTTACGAACTGATCCTTTCTTATGAAGAGGGAGAATAGAGGAGTGCACCCAGTCGGATGGCCACTTTCCGGTTTGCCATATCGTATTACAGATGCTGTGTAATCGCGTTATCCCATTAGTTCCCAATCCTTTGAGCGTTTCTGTTGTGATTAAGTCCGGTCCTGGTGCCTTATTGTTTCTCAGTTTCCGAATCGAGTCCTCTATTTCTGAGCGAAGTATGTAAGGTTCCCGGGTTGTGATTTCTGATGTTGCGGCAGACTGGGCTGGTAGATCCTGGTACAGTTCCTTACAGTATTCTCTCCACCTCTCTACGACTTCAGAGATTTCATGCAACGGGTTGCCATTTTTATCGTCTATCACCCAGGAAGATGGTTTTTGTTTCTGTGTTATTTGTCTGACTTTTTTGAACAGATCTCCAGTTTGTACCTTTTCTGCATGGCTTTGGATTTCAGTGCAGATACTTTCAAGATGGCGGTTTTTGTCTCTTCTACACTGCCTCTGAATTAGTTTAGAGAGTTTTGTGTATTCGTCTAGAAAGGTGTAAGATTTCGCTCCGCTCTTCATTTTTTTCCTGCGTTCTATATTAGTCCATGTCTCATCAGATATCCATTCTTTCCTGGTGTTGGGTTTATGATTCATGGCGTCTAGTGTTTGCAAGACGTTTGATTTCAACTGTTGCCATTGTTCATCTGGATTCATTTGATTCAAGTCATCTGGACTGGGGACAAGAATTGGCTCTGTAACTTTTTGGAAATGCTCATATTCGGATTGTGTAAGCCTGGTAGAGCGTCTAGGTTTTTGACGAACAGCTTTAAATCGCGTCCTCAGATCCGCTACTAGCAATTGATGGTCGGTGCCACAGTCCGCACCGGGGTAGGTTCTAACGTTCGTGATTGACGACTTCCATCGATTACCTATGGTTATGTAATCGATTTGATTACGAAATCGATCCCCAGGAGAAACCCATGTGTAAAGTCTGCGTTTATGATGCTTGAAATAGGTATTGGTGATTGCTAAATTATGACCTATGCAAAAGTCGATGAATTTTTCCCCTCTTTCATTTCGGATGCCAAGTCCGTACTTTCCTATTATGTGTCGTATGTGATCGTCGTGCTGGGTATTTCCAACTTTAGCATTCCAATCACCCTGTATCGTTAGTATTTCGCGATTAGAGATCTTTTGAATCGTCGTTTGTAAGACATTGTAGAAATCTTCTATGTCTTTTTGCGACGATTGCGCAGTTGGTGCGTAGACTTGGACGATGTTAAGTGGGAGCGGCGTGCAGTTTATGCGGATGGTGATTATTCTATCATTAACAGAGTTATAGCCAGTGACGGAATGGGCAAGCTTGCTGGAAACGATAATTGCAACACCATTTCTGCTCTCAGCTTCAGGTCCTGAATAGAACAGCATATTGCCGTGGGGTGTTTTGAAGTGGCCCCTACCTCTCATGTGAGTTTCTGCTAGGCCCAGAATCGCAATGTCATGTTCCTCCATCTCTTTTTCTACGACTGTCAGCTTTCCTGGTTTTAGTAGTCCTCTGATATTCCAGGTTCCTATCCTGTGTTTGGGTCGCAAGGATGGTCTTATTTTGCCATCAGTAGCATTTACTACCTCGGGGGCCTGATGGCACACTGCCGAGGCGTCTTCGGTTGCATATTTCTCACCCATCAACCCGGTTATCAATGAGCGCCGGGCGTCAGCCGGATCGTAAGACATATCATTGCGTGTATCGTTTTTAATCATCATGGAGTTCTCTTGGGATTTTGATCGTAGTGGGTTCCCATTACCTTCTACGTCGGGTCTTTTTGGGGGTATTTAGTCCCCTGGGCCTCCGTGGCTCAATGTATTGAGTAGGCTAGTTACCGCCGCCCACTGCTCGGCGTTTGCGTATTTTTTTATGGCCGTCATTCTCCTTGGTGGTGGTTGGGTATACGCAGTCACAGCCAACCCTCCTCCTTTCTCAACCGGGCTTGGGACCGGCTATGGCGGAGTTTATTGACTTAAATTATTTGTAAAATCTGGCAGAGAAAGTCCCGAAATCAGTCCTGCCGTTCACGCATAAGCCGGAACAATCACATCGGACAAACAGACATAAAGTTAATAATACAAAAAAAAATGTAAATAAATAAGTACCGTAAATACTTTCATTTTATTATACAAAACAGACAGGCACTTCATTATCATTTATTTGTATATAGATATATACTTGGATTTGTTGTGCTACAGAACATGGAGATAAGTGCGCTAACATAATTTGAAGACTATCTCACTATATCAACAATGCTAGCGAAACGCCTCCTCCCACCCTTATATAGCTCTGGCGACCTTACTCACCGCCATAAGTCAACACTCCCTTAGAATTTCTTTGACGCGGAGAAATCACAATTTTATTTCCACGGATGTAGATGTTTTACCTTTATTAATTGGACTTTATGCTATTGTGATAGGCGTGTTTATTGGTTGCAATAATATGACCGAACCATACTGAGTTTCCTTACAAGATCACCTACAAATATAAATTGGATCAAAACATTCAAGTACCTACCAATTTTCCTTGAAAAACATTTCCTTTGCTAATATTTTCCATTCAATTATATATTTATTTCGTCTTTCAAAGGCTATAGCTATTGACTGTGAGATATACTTACACGAGGAACGTAGTAACGAAGTAAAGAAAACGCTCTTTTATTTATTTTATGGTTCGAAAACGTAGGTAAAGGGCTCTTAACCTCTGCTATATTGTGGGATATCATATGGATTTGTTCAATACACTCGAGCCTGGGAGGTTGTCGAGTGTTTCCCGATATCAGCTATCTTTAGACGAAGTCCCTTATTATATGAATATTCAAGTTCCATTTCTATCTTTTAATTGAGTTCCCTATTTTCTTACAAGAAACATTTTGTCTGTTTGAACGCATCCATCTGCTTAGCTTCGTTAGGAATCTTGATACGGTTTTTATTCATTTGAACTGCGATGAGCTTATAGCTAAAATAATTCCACATTAAGTTTATAAATAAAAAAGTCAACTTCTTGCAGTCTTCAAAAATTGCAACCGTCTCCAGTCTAGCCTAGACTAGAGACTAGTCTCTCTCGTCACTTGTTTCATAAAATGGTGCCTGTGAATAATGCATGATAGCCATAATTTGCATAAAATATTACACCATTATAAAGAAAACTACCTTGTCTGTTCTATATTTTAATTTTTTATGTATGACTATGACTAGCTGTGCCGGATTCATTTTTGTTTCTACCGTATTTATTAACTTTCATAATGCATTTAGTGCAAAGCTGTTATTTTGCAATTAAAAACAGACACTTCAATTTTTTTTATCTGCGGAGATATTACGACGAAGTAGGAATTTCTAAATCGTTTAAAATCGAGTAGTCATCTCATACGTCATAACCGACACTGAAAATTCACAGAGCTACATGCACGGAGACAATCAAGACTCATCCGACAATACTTTATTACCAGCATCATAACCCTCCTTTTTGTTGCACCGTAGTCAGTTAATAATTAACGTAACAACAAAATAAAATAAACAGCTGCTATAAAAATAAGCCACATATTTTAATATCATGTACTAAACGATTCAATTAAACTCTTAAACGGTCCGAATTGGTTAATAAAGCGATGAATAAACTTCCATGTCGGGACTATAACATTTTGACTCAGGAAAAAAAGCTGAACGAATGTAAATTTATTCAATAAATAGCAATATAAAGGTCGTAAAGTGGTGTAAATTTATTAAAAGTCCATTAACCGGCGCTCGCACTCGACAAATAATTGCCCTTAATAACGTTTATGGGGACATAATAACACTAAATGAAGTTCGCTACGGTTACATATTCCACATCAAGTCTCTACTTCTCTAATCAGCTGGCAATCGATGTACTTAACATATAATTAAGGACTAATGTTTGCCTGTTGCTTAACTGTCTACACTTCTTCAAAAGGGTAGGCAGAGTAGTAGTAGGGTAGGCAGATAGTAACACCCACTTTTCACCAAAGAAGTCTAATGCCAGCAATGTGATAATTGTTGAGTTTATTACTGTCTCACATCTTTGAATATCTTTACAAAAAATAAATTGTAAGTTTGTTTACGATGATATATAAATATAGTTCTGTGCATTATATTTATAGAAAGTGATTATTTTGTAATAGTGTTGTGGGGAGAGCGAGTGATCATGCTCAGCCCCAGCAAAGGGAAGATCTTCTAGTCAGACGGGTGTCATGCCTGGGGAACCGCGGGTACAACCGTTCTAGTTGGACACTTGCATATATTACGTACAAGTACTACGTATATACGATTGAGGTTCTTGTGTTCTTATACTCAAACTATTCAATTGTTAGTAGTAGTAAGTAGTAGCATCTATGTAGTTCGTGGAGAAACGCTGCCACAGCGTTAAACATCCCGAAGTGAAGCGAGGCAGGTTCGCTAAAGAGTATTGCTATTAATTTCAAAATACATTTTAATATTTTAAGCTTTTAAACTGCAATATAAGTCGCCTAAAACATCTATACCTAAGTATCGCAATATCAGTGTCGAGCACAATGCCGCTGGTACTGGTTTAAATTGAATTCCCGTCACAATGAGCCCTTATAAATTGTTACCGAGAACAAATCTACAACTACACAGTTTAATGTTAGTTCCGGAGCTGGCGGGACTTGATCATGAAATATGGCATCCACATACTCTCTCTCCACATAACTCTATCATATTATAATGTACTAGCTTCTGTCCGCGACTTCATCCGCGTGAAATAGTTACTTCGGGCTAACTCTTACTTTGACCCGTGACTTTGTTTACATAGCGTGTTGATATAGCCTATAGCCTTCCTCGATAAACGGAATGTCTAATACAAAATCAAATTGAACTCAAATCGAACCAGTAGTTCCTGAGATCAACACGTTCAAGCAAACAAAGCAACTAATTCTTAAATTTTATATTAGTATCGATAATTCCCATAGACCCTTTAAATACCGTTTGGCTTAGTTTACTGTGTGATATAATGTCCGATCTCAATTTAAATAGTTATTTAAAGCCTGCCGCTATTAAATTGATTACATTAGGTAATTATTGTGGTTTAGTGCACCCGGCGTGAATGAGGTTTGTATATCTATCTGCAAGCAGGGGTCATTTGTCGTGTGTGGAGTTATGATGACCGTTATAATGTAACCAGCTCCCGGCCAGTATGTGACCGTTACTGTGAATTAATTGGATTAGGGGTGGCTCGCACGCCGAGCGCCGGAATAATGCTCGCGTTGGTGTTTTTAATAAAGTGTTGAAAGATTGTTTGTGAGGTATTGAATCTATACAGATAAATAAAATTGAAGTGTCTGTTTGTAACTGCGAAATAACCGTTTTTCACTAAATGCATATGAAAGTATACACGATATTAACAAATAAAAACAATTTTTAAAAATTTTCTCTGTCTGTCTGTCCGTCTTTCTGTCTGTCTGTCTGTCTGTTTGTTCCGTTTGTTCCGGCTAATCTCCGAAACGGCTGGACGGATTTTAACGGGACTTTCACTGACGGGTAGGTGATGTTACAAGGAGTAACTTAGTCTACTTACATTTTTAAAAAACATTAGGGATCCGCGGGCAACCATGAAATTAAAATCTACGCGGGTGAAACCGCGGGGCACAGCTAGTTATAAATAACTAGCTTCTGTTTGTTACTTCGTCCTCGTGGAATAGTTAATTTGGGCTAAAGTTAACTTTATTCCACACTAGCTGTGCCCTGCGGTTTCACCCGCGTAGATTTAGTTTCATCCTTATTGTCGCGGAACCCTAATATTGTTAATAAATAAAAGTAGCCTAAGTTACTCCTTGATATATCAGCTACCTGCCAGTGAAAGTCTCGTTAAAATCGGTCCAGCCGGAACAAACAGACAGACAGACAGACAGAGAAAAAATTTAAAACTTGGTTTTTTAGGGTCAGTAGCGTTTATACTTTCATATGCATTTAGTGAAACAGACAATTCAATTTTATTTATCTGTATAGATGTAGATATAGATTTGGTCTTATCGTCACCTATAACTTTACTCGAATGAATGAACAAATGGTCTATCCAACATTGGAAGAACAAACTCTTCAAGCTTTATATATTAGATTTACAGTTATTATGTGGAGCAGTGCTTTTTATAATTACAAATATTATGCTAGTAGGTATTGATCTCTCAGTACAACCATTTGATATTGATGCCGTAGTAAAGTGAACAATCAATAACAACCAAGTCAGTACGGCTTCTAACAGGAGTTGCTCAAAGTATATGAACGCGTCGAGTTACTTTGAACTAGTAGTACTATTTATATGTATTGCACGTTTGTTATATACCTAACTAGTTTCCTTCAGCGGCACTCAGCGATAAGGTAACATTATTATAAAATATATACTAACATTGTTCTTGGTTAAAAGTAGGTGCATCTTTCTGTGAAAGGGATGGTCATAGTTTTAGTCCGAGTTTAGTTTAGTCTTCCTTTAAACCATGTTTTGTAATAAGGTGTATAGTGTTTAAATTAAATATACTACACAAGTAGGCTATATAGTACCAAGTTACTACTGGCCTTCAATAAAAAGAACGAATGGTTAAACAATTTATGATTTAGTCTTTAGTCTTTTGTTTTTGTATTTATTAATAATAGTCTTGAATTAATTCATATTGCCAATGATTATTATGACTGTCCTTGTAAATCATATTGTTTATATTGCATTACAAATTACTTATGAATGAGTGAATGAAGAGAAGGAAACACTTATGAATAAACTTTGAAATTAAAAAATTTCTAATAGAAGATTTATAGGCTTACACTTACAGTACTTTAGGTGCTAAATATTGTTTTTATTGAATGGGTCTAAAACCCAATTGTAACAATAGGGGTTCACTATCCCGTAGAAGAATGAAATCATAGTCAAACTCAAACAACTTATATACGATTTTTGTTATACTTAAGTTTTTTCCTCAATACAATATTTGCTTCTTCCTTAACTTCAGTGCGCGACATAAAGCTCACTGAATGAAATGACGTCATTGTTTTATTAATCCTCACCATACAAGCTTAAATAAATATATCATAGCATTATACAAAGTTTCTGTTTTCACTATAATCCCTAGGATCTTACAGAACTTGGAGTCCCACAGTAAACGTAAACAGGTCGCTATGTTTTTCTTCACGAAAGCCTCCGGCGTGACAAATCACTGTGTTTAAGTTCAGTAAACTCTTCGGTAAATACTCCTTGCAAGTAGTTAAGTTTGGAAAGCGAGAGAAAACTCTAATATTCGACTTGGTTCGGTTTTGTAAGCCTGTTTATGGAAGCGAATATATTAAAGATCCGAGAAAATATGTGCCAAAGTAAGTTTAATCCAGGCTTAGAAAAAAATCTAAATATACATCTACTTTACTTACATTTGGTACCGTTCTAATCTCAGCTTATAATTTCGTTCATGTAACCGTAGCTGAATGGCGCGGTCCCAGAGGAGCGCTGGGAATCTTAGTCGTCAAACGGGGGCACGTCCTACGCCGTAGCCACGTAGCAATGCAGCTACGCCGTAGCACCGTTGTAGAAGAATTATTGGTTTTCTTGATAGCTTCCAATGGCACAGAACGGTTGAATATTTCAACCGTTGACAAGGAATTCCGGTGAATTTAAAATGCATGAGAGCCTTATCGTTTGTAAATAAATGTTTATTTTACGATGAATATTTGTTAAAGAAGACGTTAACGTAAAATCATTACTGCATTATTGTCATGTGTCTTATGTGTTCCACTCACCTCATTTTATACAAGTCATCTTAATA
The DNA here is from genome assembly GCA_964035505.1 of Watsonalla cultraria. Taxonomy (NCBI): domain Eukaryota; kingdom Metazoa; phylum Arthropoda; class Insecta; order Lepidoptera; family Drepanidae; genus Watsonalla; species Watsonalla cultraria. The sequence continues at coordinate 9,584,319 of OZ037731.1, forward strand.
CTAGCGCTGTAATGATGCTCATTATATTTATTACTAGCTGTGCCACGCGGTTTCACCCGCGTAGATTTAGTTTCATGCTTCATGTCGCGGAAAGCTAATATTTTTAATAAATAAAAGTAGCCAGTGAAAATCCCGTTAAAATCGGTCCAGCCGTTTCGGAGATTACCCGGAACAAACAGACAGACAGACAGACAGACACAGAAAAATTTTAAAACTTGGTTTTTCAGTGTCAGTAGCGTGTTAACTTTGTATTAACAGTGAAAAGCTATAATTTTGGAATTACAAACAGATACTCCAATTTTATTTATCTGTATAGATGATATCAATTAATTCTAAAGACTATGCTCGCTACTTAAATGCCTGATGTCGCAAATCAAGGGCACAATAAGTCTGAGGCACAGAATAAATATAGTTGACTGCAAGCAGTATGGAATCTATGACCAATCATTCGAAGTGGCACACTCACACATACGTGTGCATTATCGGCGTAATGTAAGTAAACACGTGAGGCACTAAACATTTTAAACTTTAAGAGTGACAACCCTCATGCTCGATGGACGTTCTAAAAAATTGGCCTAGATTCCTTACTGCTTAGTAAGCTTATATGTACAGTCTTATAATAGTGAAGGTCAGTGATAGTCTAGAAATGAAAATATGCTCTTCATAAATCACTCTGCACAAGTAGCTCCTGGCAAATACATGGTATGCAAACACTTGTAAATCTATCTGGTATTGTTATTTTTTTATCTCTTTGATTTTGTTTTATAATGACTTGCATGCTAATACAATTTGTCACTATTGTGAATATTTATACCTAAAATTTATACAAATTTGATTTTGTATGATGATTTCATTATGATTTATATTGTTTCGATGTTATGTACATGATGCCTGGCTGAGTTTCTTGCCGGTTCTTCTCAGAAGGCTAGTTTCCGAACCGGTGGTAAATTCTCGACTTTCATAAGTGCCTTACCAGGGCCTAAACTGAATAAATATTTTTCATTTTCATTTTCATTTTTCATTTTCTCCTCGCTACAGAATTACTGGTTCCATAAATAACAAATTTTATCCAGTTACTTAATCTACTAGCGATCCATCATAACAATTTATTGCTTCAACTTGCAACACTAGGCTAAACCTGTTCCGCGGGAAGCTTTACCAATATATTTAGCGATTATAAATCCTGAATGATTTACAATACAAAATGTTTATTGCTTCTATTACGTTCAGTTGCCGATATCCCACAATGCAAGCGGTTGCCGCCATAGAATTCTTCAACTGACATCAGTCGACGTGTCGTTTTTCACGGAAGCCTTTCATCCTTTTTCCATATCGTGTCATTGTTTGTTGCTTACCTTCATTCTAATTACCTCAAATTCAATATTAATACCGGATTTCTCCAATCGTGCCTCTTTGGCCTCATATAATACAGGGCTGCACCTGCTGCTCATATATTCATGTTTTTCCTCTGGTTTATATGGAACATAGTCCAAATAAAATTCACTATGATTGCGTAATAAATTTTCGTTACAAACATATAACTACACTTGCTGAAATTAAAAGGTAAAAATATCTCAAAACTCATCTATAATACTGTTCTAATTACTATGCAGACCCAGTGCTACAGCTAGTTTGTACAGGACAGCGGCCAGTGCAAGCGATTCTCGCCTTTACCGGCCAACTGCTAGTATGTAAATCGTTCGCATTATCATAATTACTATATGGTGAGACTAAACGGTATACAGTTGCTTGGTATGGCTCGCAGGGTAACTACAGTTTTAGTTGTGCAAGTTGTGTGAGTATAGTAAAATATTCACTACTGGCGGCACACGCTGCGAGCTGGCCGGGTGCTATGTTAACTACGAGTGCATTTACTTTACTTCATTATGCTCCCGTGTTAATCATATTGTAAAAGTAGTTTTAAAAGTCTTCCCCTCTTGCCTCCAGTTCTACAATTTGTAAAATGCTACGTAATTATATACAGAGATGCGCTACAGACGGCGATGGATCACCATCTATCTCGTTGGCACTGAATTATCATCCGTGAAATAACTCTGCCTACCCCTTTTGCGACACTTTTGGGAAAGCGTTAGCTTATAAAAACACCTCGGACTTTGGAAGTTTTAGAGTAATTTAGTTAATGTCACTTAAGCAACGTAAAGTAAAATTAGTTAATTGCGCGTTCCTCACAGGGCGCGACTACAGATACCCTGAATACAAGTTCCGATAAATGAGCCGCGATGATTGGAACTAATGATGTTCAAACAAGTTTCCTAGGCGAATGCCTAAATTACAATATTACGTACGCGTTGGAATTTAAGATTTAGCTCCGTACAGTTAAGATTGAAATTCAAATGAAAGAGCTGTTTAAAAGAGCCTGGAGATATAATAATCATAAAATATTAAGCGTAAATTTAATAGAATAAGTTTTCAGGACTTCAGCAAAGTAGGTTATTGATAATAGGCAATATTGTGCAAATTATGATTTATAATCATTATGATGATTAAATAATATTGAAAATAATGATTATGTTAATATAATTAAAGCCGTGGTTGAAACCTTAAAATGAATAAACCTGCACAAAATATGGACTCACCTTCTAGTCGGCACCTACATAAGTAACCGTCGTCTGTAAATACTGGTATTTTTAACATCTCGGCCTTCCCTTATACCCTTAGTAGTAGTGAGTAGCGTATATCCTTTCATAATTATGCACAAACAGTAACATCTATTTTATTTATCTGTATATATATAGATTAAACCTAACCGTAAAATTCCAGAGAAGTTACTTCGCAACATGATATTCCACTTAAATGATACTATTTTCTAATTCAGTCACAAAGGTCCATCCAACACAAACTTTTAAAAGGAGTCCTTTCGATAGTTTGTTTGAAATTTAAAGCTGTATTTATATATAGCGGTGCATTATATTTAGTTATTGTGCTGTGACCATGACTGAAAATATAAATTTGAGTGTAATTTATAATCTTTGAGGGCCTCGTGACACAGTTGCTATTGTTATATTGCTTGTTGAAATTGCTATATATATCTTTCGATCAGGAAAGTTAAGCAACCTTAATCCAAGCCAGTAGTTGGATGGATGACCGCCCAAGGCACGGGGGAACGTGCCTCGGAGAGAACGTTAAGGCATCGGTCTCGGTTGCCAATTGAATATCCTTGGCATTCGCTACAGGTCCTCGGAGGCCTAAGATAGTGTGACAACTGGTTCAATCTAACAACTATATTAACCATTTAGGACTTTGCCTTGCCATGTAGCCCACATACATTGATCGCACATTTAGAAAATCATATTTAAATCAACTCTATTCATTATATAATTTTGTGTTAAGCCTCTAATTAAATATGTGGTTAAAAACACTCTGTCAAGTAATGATAAGGTCGGAATGTGATGTATCTACGGTATTATGTATAATGCGCCAAGCAAGCCTCATATTTACCCTCTTTAATAACTAGTTTTAAAAGCAATACATATTTAAGCAGCTTTGTTGATGGGCTGCCTTTGTGGAAATAAGTAACATTCCATCGGGAATACTCTGTCTTTATAAATATGAATCATATAGAGTCGTAGTCACATCGTATGCAACGCAAAGAATGCGAGTCCTGTCTTGGTTTAAACTTATATGCTTTTAGAAATATATAATTCTCCAGCCTACGGACATATGCAGACTGAGCAAGGGCTGCTGCAGGCACGCACTGCCAGCACCAAGTGTAGACAATATACAATATGTAAGTATCAGTGATCGAAAGATTCAGTTCACAACATTACGTGTTATTTGGAGAAAATTCCAAATCCTTAGTCAGATTTCGTTAACATCATTATTCTAAAACATTTTTATTCAATGCCTGAACTGTCTTAACTTCGCATTCAATGTCGCGCGCGTTGATTTTATCAATCGCGGAATTATTTGAATCTGATATTTACATTGTGGGGTTAAAATGTGCAACTTTTGCTTTTTGAAGGACATTGGAGGGTTGAAATTGTATTATTCGTTACTGTTCCCGCCTTTCATCTTTGTTTGGGACCTCTTATGAGATTTTATTTGTATAAAATAATTTCTTGAGCATTGGGAGACTATAATGTCTTTTACTAAAATTCCAAATAGATTTTATTGAGATCATTAGAATGACAATTCGCTTTTAATAACTTGATCTGGGATTATTTCAAAAGTGAACAAAGGTTGCTGAAACTTGTTAATTGTTGAGTTTCTTTTAGAACTATTCACAGTGAAAGTAACCATCTGAAATAGGCGGTAATCATAATCCCAAATAATAATTATGCCATTCTGACAAGTTTAAGACATGCCTCGGTAGTTTATGAATTCCAATCGAATGCGAATAATGTTGCCTAGGTCCTTAATCAATCAAATGATTTTTGCATACCAGATTATAAATTTTACTGATATGAAATCAATAATGTAAGTCTAACCATTAATTGAAATTAACCGTTGCCTAAACATACTAGCTTAACCGCGACTTCGTGCTCATTTTTGATTACGTTATGTGTGTAGTCAAGATATCATCAATCGATTCTATGGGTTTTCCGTGAAAAGGTAATAGACAGACGGATGATTATGGAGACTTGAGACAGTTGATCCGCCCTCAGTGGTGCTAGTGCGGGTCCCTTGCGCGGAGTGCAGGCTAATGACACAACACTTGAAGTGTAGGAGCAAGTATTTCAATAAGGCGATGCGGAAGGGTGTTAATTATACGGATCGAACGATAGCACTGATTGACAAGGGTCTGGCAACTCCTCGCGGGGCCATTAGACCAACGACTTTGTATGCAGTTGCCGTCCGCATCAATCGCACTTCCTCGTTTCATCACTTGCTTCAATCTTTTTGATTTAAACTCTCAAATTCATGGTTGAGCTTCATGCCGGTTGTTCTCAGAGGGCTAGTTTCCAAACCGGGGGTAATTTCAGTGGATCATAAATGTGGATCAGAACGGCATAACTCATTAAATTAGTTAGAACTGAATTATTGTGGGTAATAGCGTGGCAAATGGCACTGTAAGTAGTGATTAATTGACTTTATGTTAAATTGTTGTTGTGTGTCTGAATGGTTGTGGTGTTTATCATAACCATTTTAATTATTAAAAAAACAATGAATGTTTCATACTTATATAAATATCCTAAAATATTTTATAATAAGACAATAATTTGATGATAAAATACAACAGGTATTGCACTCAGTTTCTCGGCCATCTTAATTTGTGGGAATGGTTGTGAATTAAGTGTGAGCTGTTGGCCGCCATGTCAGTGGCCCCACACACCGGCAGCTTTCATTACAATACATCAACATGAAAACCGCGTGTTTCGGCGCCGCGGCCCAGGCTCATCAATCTTAGGAGATGCGAGGATTTGTTCCAGTAGTTTGCATCCGCGGATACGCATCCATTAGCGGAACAAATCCGGTGATACGGATCCAGGATCAGCTCGTATGAGGGTGCACTGATTTGGGATTAAAGTGCCTCCAACGTTACGGGTTTAGTTCATACTACTTAAAGTTTGGTAATTTAACATACTTTGTAAGGCACTTATGAACACGTGCTAGCACTTTCATGAAAGTTTAAATATAGCAGTTTATTTTGTTTATGACTATAAATACAAATGGGAGTTTGTTTGCTACGCTGTCACGTCTTAGCTTCTAAGCCGATCATCGTGAAATTTAGCACACACTTTGTCAGAAAAGAAAAAAAAATCACTATTCACTGTAACTTACCATAGGATCAAAGTCCACCCTGAAAGTCCGTAAATATTGGTGAAACAATTTTGATAATTGGATTTCCATTCAGTATTCACCGTTACAATGCAACTCATTGCAGATCGCCGTGTCTAATTCCTGGCATGAAGCCAAAGCATCATGAAACTTTTTGATCTATTACATGCTTCAGTCTCATTTCGCTATTTAAAATTATGGCACAACATAGCTGAACATTTTTTTATAAGGCTTTTCTAGCTATAGTAATGCTCTGAATTGCTATATTTTAATAATAGTTTGCTAAGAGAAGACGAACAATTGTTAGACTCACATTACTGAGATTTTTAGTTTTCAAATTCATCCGAAAATACTTTGCCATCTACATACATACATAATATGCTGTTGCCTGTATTCCCCGAAAGGGTAGGCAGAATAGTAACAACACCCACTTTTCACCAAAGATGATTAAGTGCTAAAGTGACATATGGTAAGTCTATTGCCGTCTCAGGCAATGTACATACGTCTTGGAATTGCTTCCCAGATACATGTAAGTTTCCTCACAACGTTTTCCTTCACTGCTATCTATATAATATCAAGTTATTGTAGAAAATAATCAAGTGTTCTTAAAAATAACAAAATTCCTTCAAGATTGATAATTCTGAGTCTCAGCTTTAAAACGTTTTAAAACTGAACCTTAACACCACGTAATACGTGTTAGAGATTGTTCGTAAGATGCCTTGCACCTCGGGCAAGGTGCTTTTCATTAGTGGCGGAATTCAGTAGCGCGACGTGAGAAGTATTCGATGCTATTACTAAGGTTGTCGTCGGACATACAATGTAAAATGTACCCTTGGCTTAATAAATTAGGAAAGTGTTGCCATTCATTTGATCTTCATTACTGCCAAAAGGATTATTGAGTGTAACTAAGAAGTGTGTTAGACATTACTGTATTTAATAAAAGGTAAAACAATGGTTATTGAATATTCTTTGATATAATTACTTACTAAATGAAGTGAAGGAAGACAGAACACTAACGTATCTATTTTCCAATCTTAGCAAAACACCATTTTTGGTGTTTAATTTTTTTTAAACCGACTTCAAAAAAGGAGGAGTTTATCAATTGGACTGTATGGTTTTTCAAAAAATAACTTACATTGTTTTATGTTTTTTCAACTGAAAATTCCCAACTGTGTTGTAATTTTGAACCTCATATTAGAAGTTTCAGATTTTTTTTTAATAAAACCGATATCTGTCTCCTCATTGTGGACGAGAGGGAGAGAGACAGAGAAGTATGTCGCATTATACAGGGTGCCTCTAAATTAAATAAGTTTGTTCATAAATATTTATCTGCAGCGGGCGGACATGTCAGGAGGAAATTGATTTTGTTAGTTGTGAAAGAGTTGACGGCGTCGCGGTTTGTGTTTGTGATTTAGTTGCGTTGTTTATTGAACTTATTTCGGCGATGCTTTATGGGTTAGGAAAAAATATAGTTATTCATATTACCATAGAAAATTTTATGTCTTTCAGGTTTTAGTCGAGTCTCGGAAACGTTTACAACGGGAGATCCCGCTATCCAACTCTGACTTACTGTTGGTTAGTTAATGATTCACAGATGCATACACCGAGTATAAATGAGCTTATGCGCAGTAAAGTCGCTTCTGCACGAGCCGTTTAACCATTTGTAGAATCACTACGTGGTTTGTTAGACAGGGGATTTTGTATACAGTACATTAACTGTACTGAGAATATACTCTGAGCTCTAGCCCGTTAGTAGAGTTAAAAATAAAACAAAATGTTTACCAATAAATAGAAAGATAAGAAATGCATTAAATTCCCGGGGATATAAATAAGTCGTGTTTGAATCCAATATAAACGTCACCGGTAAATCCCACAGACATTTAGAGGGATACCATTGTATGTAAGGCTTATTTTTGCTCTTTTATTGGCGAGCTACGAGTGCTACGAGATTTATCCCTGTCGGGCTGCGCCGTAGCAGATCGTGGCGACTACTACGTCGTAGTCAAATATTATAATTCTAGGGATTTTTAAATAATCGCTATTACTTTCTGTCAGGTGGAGGTGTATTCTCAATTCGGATGGTGCCGTGATTGGAACGGAAGGTTCCGTTGTGTCCTAGTTATTTAATTTTCATTTAAATTATTTCATCTCCCTGGCCTTATCCCATACATTGTTGGGGTCGGCACTTGATTCAACCCGATGTGGCTCATCACCTGATTTTTATACGAAGCGACTGGCATCTGACCTTCGCAACCCCATTTTAGGAGGAAAATCTGTGATCTGGGTTAAACCAGTTGTCAGATTATTTTTAGGCCTCCGACTGACCTGTAACGATTGCCAAAGATGTTAAATTGGCAACCGGGATCGACGGCTTAACGTACTCTCCGAGGCACGGAGACTACTACTGGCTAGGCGTATGGTTGCTTAACTTCGCTGATCGAATGATATGTGCAATGGCAACTGTTCCACGAGCTTCTCATTCGACTAATTTCATTTATCTTATTTCTTAGATACAATTATGAAACCCACGTATTTTGTTAAAATACTCATCAATTCCCCGACATTGGTGGCGGCGCGGCGGTAACACCGCGCTGTAAGCACCACCAGGCCGGCGACATTAATCACCTGCAGTTCGACAGCACCGCGCTTTGTTCCTAATCCGAGTGATCTATGGATTCCCATTTCACTAGTTTTACGTTCCTCGCGCACCATTGCTAGATGCTGCAACCTGCACTTGTGGACAGGAACTTCATATATATTTTTACACATTGGAGGAATCAACCTTCATTCCATTACATCCTTATTAAGTACTAGCTGTGTGTTTATTAATCTTTTAACGACATCCATTTGACAGTTAAAGTTATTCAAATTTGGTCTATAGATATTTTCATCAATTACAAACAGACTGATAGACAACAGTTTAATAGTTATCGGGCGGTAACCCTCACTTAATATTAAAAATAGAATTCAAAATAATATACGTATTAGCATAGTTCAATACTCACCAATTTCAATCAGAATCCCAACTCAATACGAATATAACCATTAACGACATCGCAAAAGGTCTCCCAATATGGGACATATGACATTACATCTGACCTTTCAGCCGTTAACATTAAGGTCGAATTTAGAACTGACATGTAACCGCTGAATCAGATGGTCTGGGCTATTAAAGGCCAGACACGCGGTGATAAAACCTATCGCAGTAATCATCGAATTCGCAATTGCAAAGGTTTCAACATTTGAGGTTGAGGATTTTATATTGACCTACTATTACATGTACCTACGTAGAAAAGAACGTGGGACTATCATCACTGATTGTATTCACGGTTTGAATGGCGTTATAATACTTATTATTGTTAACATAATGCTACAGCGAAGTGAGTAATGTGTAAAATGTATATTTTGAACTTCATTATTTCTTCAGAGCGCCAACTATGATCGTTTAAACAGAGCGTATTAAGAATTTCTTTGGCTTCGTCCTTCAATTTAACGTCAAAGCTCAGAAGTTCTTAACACGCTCCGTTTAAACCGATGACGGTAGACTCCGACTGGTTTAAATAGTCAAATAACGTGTTTGACGATAAAAAAAATATTGCATTTTCAAACAAAATATTATATTGTCGTGTACATGGATACTGTAGTGTCTGTCTTGTTATATCCTCTATGTATCGTAATATACATTACATGAATGGTTGCCCATGGTTCAGCTACTTTAATGTTTTCGAGCAATCAGGGGCCTTACCATGAGCTCTTATTGCCATGATAGTTTCACTCATTTAAGAGGCAGATGTATGTGACGTGCATACATCTGTCACTGTCGCACAACTGAATTATCATTGCAATAAGAGCTCATGGTTGGGCCCCAGTATAACAATTCGTTCACTGGAAAAAATCAAGCCTTAATTTTCTGACTACAATGTGTTTTAAATGGGAGCTGTCAGAACTCTTCCAATGCTACTCGATACCCGTATCAATGGCAATGTTATTTTCCTACATAAAATTCCGATATTTGTAACGAACAAGGCATCATCAAGAGCAACAAAGCCAAATTGGTTTAGTCATGTTTCAATGGAAACAATAATATTTGTGCTTGTTGCGCCGTCCGTCCCTCGTGTCGTCACGAGGCTCAGGTGCCGGCTAATTACGTCACCCAAGTGATAATTGTACGTCAACGCGCTTTGTTCTTTATTTATTTACATTTATGTTTAACAGTTCAAACGTAATTGCTTTAAAATATTGTGTAAAATTAAGGTGAAGTTGTTAGTGTCGGATACGAGTGATCCTGTAGAGTAACTGCCCTTAATGGGTGACCAAAAAGTTCCAATACTAATGAATACATAGTATACTTGAACGTACACATGAGCAGCCCTGACCCCTATAACAGAATGCTTATCTTATAATTAATAAGCACCTTTATTTGCTACCAGCTTATTAGGCAATCAAGTTCGCAGATTATATTTGCCAAGAGCAAGTGGTCAATTAGCAGTTTTGTTGAAATGTGATGGCTCATAAGGAGCCTCAAACGGCCGCTACGAGGGTTTACGACGATAGTAACGGACCTCTAATCGGTTATCTAAGGATTACTGAGGGAGCAATTGGTTTCGAGTATCATATTATGTTTAGACCAGTATAGTAAAGTTAACGATAGATTTACATGCTATATCAAAGGGGCGCTACGTTGTAAACATGCTAAAACACAGGCGTACTACATTGCAGAAGTGCTATTTTACAGAGTTGCTGCAATACAAAAGTGCTACGTTTCTTTTATGCTATGACACAGATTACTACGTCATTAAAATTATGCTTGAAACATAATTCCGATTGTTTGTTCGCTGCATTTTCGAACAAAAAATTGGTATTTGAAAGGAGTTTCTTTTTTATTTAGAATAGATATTTTTATATAATAATTCCTGCCCCGTCTTCACCTTTGTCACAAACATCACAAAGCATCAAAAAGGTTGTTCCATTAACGTCTGCAGATTCACGTGTCGTTTGAATCACGTCCTCGCTGAAGGTCGATCCAATATAAAATTCTAATCATATCGCACCTCATTATATCGCTGTCTATCGCCGAAAATGGATATGAATGTGGCTTTCATCAAAATCAAAATCAAAATCAAATATATCTTTATTCGATTAGACTTCATACAAAGTACTTTCAAATCGTCAGAATGACACAATTAATGTCATTTTATCGAAAATGATTTCACAAACGGAAATATATTGAGATAACGTACGTATTGTTAGCGAGCTGGGGGTCGCATAATAAAACATTCAGAAGGCCTGCTTCCATATACATAAATAGGCGGCAACCACACATGAACACATTATAATTAGCGTTTCACTATTCCGACTTACCACAGCAAAATCGAAATAAAACATATCTTCATTGGATTAGACTTTATACTTTCAAATCATCAAAACTTTTTTTTTTAAAGTAACTTTTTCGTTTTAAGTAAAGAACGGAAGTTACTTTTACTGAAAACTAATTAGTGTGGTGAGGCAGTGAGGCAGTGAGGCAGTTGTTTCACGAATGTAAAGTTGGCCATAACAATAATTCACTGGTAATTTAACGACACTTTGGGAAAATGTCGCTTTGGTTTACATTTGAATCGTTTCGTTAGATGTCATAGCAACAGTTTGTTGTATTGCATGTGAAAATATACCTTGCTATCCTTTGACGAGCAAATAATTTAGACCTTAAGGTGATCTTAAGATCTTAATCACCGATGCCTACAGTAGGAAGCCGTTCTTCTGTAACGTGACTTTTTTATATAAGGGTTATGTGAGGGTTGACAGGAAATTAAAATTTTTGCATGAGTCGGCAAAGGTCGTGTGTCTGCTAAACGGAAAATTACTTTCTTCTTAACAGCAACAATGGATTCACATTGTGCTCTTGTATAAAGCATCGTTGCTATTTTTATACGTGGATTTTACTCTCAATACATACATACTCTCACGCCTGTATTCTCCAAAGGTATGTTTATTAAGTCCCATGTAATGGAGGGCGTGCCTATTGCCATCAACCGGACACTAATACAGACTTCGGTTTGCTAGTGGGAAAAGCAAATTAAAGAAATTTGTGTATCAGTTAGTATCGTATTATAAAACTTTGAACCTTCGGGGGTATCGTTACCGTCTTCCATGAAATAGTTGGTGATGAAATGTCAACACCCGTTCATGGAAGGCGATTAAATCAACGTGATAGATGAAGAATCCATCGCCTCTCTTCGAATCTCATGTAAGTCATAATTATGTAGGCTACCTCACGATGTTTCCCTCCACCGCAAATCTCGTAGTGTCACGATTTTTTTATCCAATCTCATTGGTCCGCTGGGATTTGTGCTTGCGTTATTTGTGTAGCAGGTGTGACTACTCAAGGTGAAAAATCATAATTTTATGAAATGCGAATAATAATAACAATTAAAGCTGTAACTATAGTGTTAAAATTAGGTAGTTTGTAATCTAAGGAGTCAAGCGACCCGCTTGGTACCATACCAGCCCTTATTAAAATTCACCGACAAACATCTAATATTCATATTGGGCACGCGCAGCCCATCGAATCTTTATCGATCATACTTACAGGTTATCGAGGCTAAATGGAGGCATTTATTTCTTAAATTATTGAACAAACACAGGTCTGGTACACACGGACGATTGAAAGTACAAAACAAGTAATGTCCACTTATGAATTCTTCTCATTCTGCAAGAACATTCTGAGATGGCGATGGACTCGCAATCTGTATGTTAGAAGTTAATCATCTTTGGTAAAAAGTTGTGTGAAACATGATATCGCTAGAATGGCAGTTAATACAGATATGACGGCTGATAGAGAGAAATGGAAGAGAATAACACATTGCACCGACCACAAATAACATAGGATAAGGACAGGAGGATGATGATGAAGTTGTATTGACACCTCTGCTTACCCCTTCGAGGACCTTTTTGAGCTGCCATGTTTACTTAAAATGTCCAATGGCTGGAAAAGTACATTATCCGTCTTAAACAGTATCTAGTTTTGTTCCATGTTAATTTCACAAAGTAAACATCCATATATTGTTCGAAGGTACTAATCTCGCTGCAAAACAATTTTAATTATGTTCATTTTCAAAGCAGCAATGATTTTTGACCTTGTAACTTTTTTTTTAAGTCTAAGGGATCTTTCTGTATTCTATAGCATGAGTTTAATAGCGATATCGATAGCGGTACGCTGTCTCTGAAGCGAAGTCTAAAGTGAGGTGATACGTGAAGAACTAACATACAAACTAAATAATACATAAACTTATTATTTATTTAAAGTCGTTCATTTATTATATTTTATAGCCTCATATTTTAAGTAATCTATTTTTTCAGTACGTGAAGTCATGTCTTAAGAAACCCGCTCAAGTAGTTATTAGCGGTGGAGTATGGAAAGGATACGCCATCTCACTTAACGATATCTACCCAATAAGGGCAGCTCGATAAACAGCAGAGGTCACAGTTTACAGAAAACAGCGCTATCAATTGAAGAAGGAAAAAACAATATTTCACTTTGGATGCAAAAAAATAATTTTGATTGAATAATCAATTTATTCCATGAAAGCAACGCAACTCCACATTGATACTACAATGTTATTATTCTCGCAAACTTAAGCCCAAATTTACTTAATTCGATTAGACTTTTAACAAAGTACTTTCAGATCTTCAGAATAACATGGTTATACATGATATCGCCATGCTCTATTGATATCAAATCGATCCACTTCGCATGAACTGACGATATTCTCGTGGCGACGGGCGGCATAGTGGCCATCCCTCTTGGCGGTAGTTAGCTGTACGTAAGCTGTGTAGTAGCCGGTAAAGCAGCTCACGTAGTGTGTCGGTGTGTGTAATTAGGCTCCACGCTCACGTGCGCGCAATGCTATCAACACGCGCGCGTGCCTGACTCCCACGCGCGCCGGATATTGTGACACTAAGTGCCTCTTTATACTGACACTCCGACACACGCATCTTAATGGGATATCCAAATAAAACTATATTCTATACGATAACTTTCTACTCGAGGGATCGTTTAGCACGAACCTATATTTCTTGCGAGTGTGCACATCTGTGATTGTACAGTATGTTTACGCTAAAGTCAATTCTTTAATTTCATAAATGTAACTTTTAAAGTAAAGTTTTAAAGCCTACTTCATCATGTCAAATTATCCGAAATTTATTACAAAATCTGATAACGTAATTAAAAACTCATTTAACCCTAACTCTACGCTTGAATGAAAGATCCTCAAAGATTCCTATCTTTCTTCCGTCAAAAATGCGCGAGAATACATCAAAATATTTCTGAAAAAATTCACACAAAATTTCATTAGCAAACTTTTTATGGTGCAAATTGGTAGGTCGGGGGGCTCTCTCGGGTGTCATTCGTCATTTGCACACGGTTGGGTTAATTCTGCCTTTTTACAATGTATCTCATTTAAATCCACGTGAGGGTTCATTCAAATTGTCTGGTTTCTGCGCGACCTAATTTCATAATGAAACCTCCATGTGATCTGGTAATTTAGTTCAGTAAAGTATGCATTAGTATAGGATTCTATGCAATCACTCAACTGATTTGACACCAAAGAAAGTGGCAGTAGTCAAAAGGTTTAGGAAGTCGCCTGTTTCGCCAGCTACGCAAGTTTAGATCCCAAAAACGGTCTGTCGATTTTTCATGTAATATTGTATACGCTGATACACCCGCGTAGACTTAATTTCATAGGGAACACGCAAAAACCATCTTTTAAAATAAAAGTGGCATATGTTACTCTGTTGTAACATCAGCTATCAGCCAGTGAAAGTTCCGTAAAAATCGGCTCAACCGGAACAAACAGACAAGCAGAAATATTTTTTTTCTAAAAATGTTTTGTTTTATGTACGAACCGAATACTTATGCTTTCATTTTCATTTAGTGAAATGCTGTTATTGTTCAATTACAAAAAGACTCTTAAATTTTAATTATCTGTATTAATGTTAACAAAGGGTCCTTTACAAAGGGTCCAACCATAGCTAGCACAATAACATTCATGCATTCTCTCACTCCCTCGTACAGCGCTGGTGACCTCTCATACCACAAGAGCACAATGCTATTAGGAGGTCTTAGGGAACATAATTGTCTGTGGTTTTCCGAATTTCAAACGAAGGATCCTGTTATTATATATATACTGATTACATCATCAGTCACATACACGTGCCACCTTATTGAACGTATTTGATATTCTTGGAAAGTATTGTGTTAAAGATACAAGGCTTCGTAACCTTTAATTAGCTCATACTTCTTTAGTTTCGTATTCTCGAGCAGAGGCAATGATACAATTTCAAAGTTTTCAGCTTATTTATAATTTAATCCATTTCACATATGTGATTGCTCTTTTGGAAGTTTTAGCTTATACAATGTATTTAAAACAAAAACACAAATATGTATACATAGTGCCTGAATCGACGCTGGAATCACCATCACGTTCGTACCATTTTTGGTGCAAAGTGGGTGCTGAAATACCTCTTGAGCCTTCGATGACCCTTCTGAGAAGGTGTCAGCTAATGTGTTAGAAGTAAAAGTGGGTAAGTCTTCAGATCCTCGGTTGCAGTACTAAGAGGATGAGTAGTATGATTGTAAATTGGCGCTCGGGGTCCACGAGTGCAAACAGGACGAGGTGTAACTAACGGTGTCTCACAGTCAGCGCACGTCCCGGGGATAACATTGCGCTGGGAGACTCACCTAGGGCTGGGACCTACCTCGAACTGTACCTTTACTTCCTTGTAGGGGAAGGCAGCTTAATCATGTTACTTTAGAGTAATGGTCAAACGCGACTCAAAATCTGTTGATCACCATCTTTGGGAAGTAACGTAAGGTTAAGCGACTATACTTGGTTCATCGACCACGTTGGCACTAAAAAAAAAAAGGAAAAGTAAAAATAGTATGTTAATACGCCTCCCTTAAAAAAACATTTAGATCCCTGTATAATATCTTCGTTGCATAACTTGTTGAGTGTCATAAGATCAGACTGCACGTAATGAGACCAGGTCACTGCATTCAATTGCAATTAAGAAAAAGTGTTATTCCGCTTATTTTAATATTGTACGAATGGGAGGCAGCCCTGGCAGCTGCAGGTTGGCCGGCGGCCAGCGCTCTATCCGGGATTACGTCAAAACTCCATATCCGTAACCGACACGCCACTGTACCTAATGGGCATTCTCCTACTAATACTATTACGCTAACATTACACTAATCACGTAGTTACCTTGACTTATAACCCTCTGGCCACGGCTACACGATACATCTTATCACAAACAATATATATTACTAGTGGACGTCACGCGGTTCCCCGTTCCCCGCATAGTCCCCGTTCCCGTGGGAGTACGAGGATAAAATATAGCCTATATTACTCACTCATGATGTAGCTACCCATTCCTGAAAGAATTTTCAAGATCGGTCAAGTAGTTTCGGAGCCCATTCAATGCAAACAAACAAACAAACAATAAAATCTTTCGTCTTTAAAATATTGGTGTAGATATAGGTAGAAAGTACCAACATAGCAACTAATACTACAGTCTCGCACTGTAGTATTCCAAAGGTGTTTTTCAAAAAGGGTGTTATGAGATGTAACTTAACCAATATTGAAGTATACACTCCAAGTAATTTTGAATATTTATTTCTATGATGATGAACCACTTCATGTGATTAGATTCGTGATAAATAACGCACGACTATTAGTTTAAAGGAATTGATTATGGTTCCTAATTTAGCACATAGTGCCTACGCAATATTGTCGCTTCATTATTTACTAATTTGCAAATCGAATAATAATGCTCTCTTACACTTGAACTTTACTAAACATTTATATAATTAGTTTCTTAATAAGTAATACAAATTATAATATAAAAACGTAGTTGAAACTCAGATGGAGCCGGCCCTAATGGAATATGAACTTCAAAGCGTCTCGTGTACGTAGAAAGAAATCTAATTACTGCTTAATGGACCGGAAAACAACTTTGATATTTTTATTTTGTATATTTTTGACATTAATCACATACACGAGAAACGTGTATTGGATCCAAAAATAATATAATTATTGTACAACTCATGCACACAGGCCTTGATGTGGCCCTTAGGGGTGGTGGGAGATATGAAAGGGTACGTAGACAGCAGTAAACGGATTAGCCCCTCGTTAACATCTTGCCCGCCACTTCCGACGAGCTGCGGATGGAATGAGGACCGGCCTATAGATTAGACGCAGATCTGTTGAGATGCTTTGTCTATGAATAAAGGATTTACTCACTTGAAGACGATATGCGTCGTCCTCTCTATTTTCCCGAAGTAATTGAATTACTCGGCTCTGTTTAATTTAGACTATGTCAGTACTTCAGATGCTATTCCACCTGATAGTAATCGGCTGCAACAACCTTTGAGCGCGATAACGCCAAAGGTGTGTTGTTATCTACATCTACATAAAGAATATAATTGCTAATTACTTACATTGTGTAAGACGAAAGGTTCCGTCCTCACGCCGAGCACTAATCACGTATAATTTGGCTGCCATCTTCTTTAATGTTAAATAATAGTTCCAATCCGGGCAACTGCAAATTTCAAACAGAAGATCCCGTTATGATCTATCTTATGTGATGTCATGAGCTTAATTAATATTATTCACCAATATTTCAAAATATCTTTATTGCAACAGAATTCGAAGAGAGTCAGAAGAACCCAGCAATAATCTCAGTAGCAAATTTTTCTTTGCACAATGTTTTTTTTAATTTATCGGGAATTTAGCTCAACCAATTGAACTTACTGTAAGAAACATTCTTCACCTTCTTGAGATTCCTAAATGTACATAGTGTTCCATTGTAAAGACTCGCCTTGATTACTAACTTTGTCACACATTCCCTTGTAATAGAAGCCTCCGCACACGCCGCTGTGTGGAGATGAGGGTTACATCCGACCTCACATAAGTGCGTGAAAGGGTTACAAAGGCCAAATTGCTAAAACACAACACTAAAGTACAATTACACTTCTAATCATTGATGTTCCCGGGCGATATAAACTAACATTATTTGGTTGCGATCTTCTGTCAGTACACTCCCCAGTCGGACAGCTTCAAATTCCGAACCGAAGATCGTCCTAGCTCTCTTATAAATCACTTTTAAAGTGCTTAGGAATAACAAATGAGCCTAATAGTCGCCACGGCGCACATTGTTTGATGGTCGCAGATAGTCTTACTCGCCGCTAAAGGAGTCGGATGAGTGATCACTCATTTCATACCCTGGGTAAGATCCCTGTGTCTTGAACAACTTTGTTATTTATCACCAGGGTTATTTATCTAACATTTAATTAAATTTGTGAAAACTTAGAAAATACTATTTCTCACCGATGCCATTTAATGACAATCCTAAGAATACACTACCTAAGTAAGGAAGAGCGATGGTGAGATTGCATCATCATCTCACACACCGTAATATAGGATCACAATGATGCTGCATTAAAGGTACTTCAGATTCATAAATGAGCAAACTTATTGTTACCTGTCCCATTTCCTCATGAAGTTACATTATTAATTAGGAACAAACCCCGGGTACGTAGCTTAAAAGTTGCGTCGTAAAACATTAATTGCACATCAAGTAACACAACTGCGCCGCACCCTAATAAAGTCCATATTTCAAAAGCAAGAGATACAGCGACAGTTTGCGGGAAAACAGAAATAAAAGGCACCCAATGAGTTTGAATACTGCATAACCATTTTAAAATGTACTCTGTGGGAACTGGCGGAATTTATGAGGAACTGAACAATAAACCGTCGAACAATGCGGACGGCGTACAATATTGTTTGCGGCGCCTCTGCTTGCGGACGATTGTGGTCGGGGGCGGTCGGAAGGAGTCGGCCGCGCTCGGCCCCGATCGCCCGCTCGCATATTTTGGAAAGCTACCGGAGACTTACAAGAGACACTAAATATATTTAACTAGGTATTTGTTGTAACACAATTACTTAACTTTTTGCTGCTGCTACAAACTGCACTGTAGCACTGGATTATGATAAGAAATATAGGTATTGGCAAATCACTTACTTACAAGTGAAATACATGCCCGGGATATCTTCGTAGTACGATATCATTTATAACATTGTGGAAATTAGATTGGGAGGTATAAAGAAGTACTTTTTAAACGAATAATGATTCAGTTTAATACTCTGAGATATATATTTAACGAATGAAGTCGCACGCCCTTTTTGAGATGGTAATAAAGCCTGATTTACTTCGGGAGAGTAATTCAATAACTTTGTAAACTTGATGGTTATATTGAAATTTGAATGCTATTGAATTTATGATTTATTAGATCTCAAATAATCAGTTGTATGCTATTGTTTGGTTGCTCATCGCCATCATACTGTTATACTTAAAGATTTTTGTACACTGAAGCTTTTCTATCTGGCGTTCGTCTGCAACCACTTACCTGTAATGCTTGACGCTCAAAGCGATTGTCCAAAATGTTTATTCTCTACTTCCAACTAGGAAAATAGTATAGATGGTTCCTCATCCAGTGGATATCAAAGTTACCTTCGCTTAACAATACGAGTATGCAGGACTAGCAACTATGCCCCTATTTCCAAATGATTAGTCACATGATTTAATCATGTTTGTATTTAAATTAATATATTTCTACACTGTTTATTTCTTTATGCATACTCCAACTGAATCCCAGGTGTAATAGAAGTGATTTTATTGTGAAGTCAGAGGTGAGAGTAAACCCCGCGGTGACCTGAATAATCCTCGTCCTAATTTATCCCGCTTCAAAACCCTTAATTAGGCCATCAAACTGATAATGTACATTTTTATACAGCCCGCGTTTTTGTTACCCTATAAAATAACATGTTTTTAAATTTAAACGGGATCATTTAGTAAATGGCTGCTCTTAAATGTTCCACCATTATATTGTGGGACGCTTCAATGTTAGGGTGTAGCTTGGATTTTTAGGCAGTGCACATTGTCGTTATTATAATCACTAATTAGTTAGTTAAACGAGGGGTACTGCTTTTTTTACTATATGCATACAATAATAAATACTTTAAATTAGCATTTAGTAAAGAGCCGTGGTAGCCTTGGGGTTTGAGCAGACATCTGCTACCCAAACGACGCAAGTTCGAACCCCTAAGTGTAGCCTAAAAGTGGAGCCTAATGCAATGAGTTTTTCCAAAAAGCTCATGAGCAATGATTTCACACCTCGTGCTTTACGGTGAAGCAAACCTGAAGTCTGAGAAGTACTTCAAAGAATACAGACGTGAGCATATGTATGTATGTAGTAAAGGCTGTTTTTGTCATTTAAATTTACTTAAAAGATTGTTGACACGTGTAAGATGTGGTTCATTCATGTAATTGTTCAGTAATATTTATATGATCGTAGGAGTGTTGCTTGTATAATGCGGCTCCCCTTCGATGCTGATAACATCGTTATCTCATCTCTCCCACGGCCCATACTTTTCTATTGTTATTATGCCAGTAACAATGTTGTTCTTTCCTCCCTTCAATGTATTATTTCCCGTGTACTTTCAAATTTCGTTTGTTTGAAATGGAGCGTCATTCGCTTTGAGGTAATATTGTTTAGGTTATCCAATCATTTACTTTTGCGTTGAATTGGGCTCACGAAAAATGTTAAGCAAAGGTTGTTTTGTGTCAAATATTTATAAACCTCACCTCAGTGGCGCTGTGTAGTATGTCTAGTGGAAATATTTGGTGTGAGTGGGTTTGGCCCTGGGGTTGATATCCTGCTCGGCAAGTATTTGCTGCAAGAATTATAATTGTTTGGTATGACAATTTATTTGAAATTAACCCATTGTGTCATTTTTCACACAAAGATTTTCATGAAATTTTGTATGTAGGGGGTTTCAGGTTTCACTTTTAGAAAACATCGTTTTCACCATGTTTTCATGCATTGAAAAACTCATAAAATATCAATACGATACGACGGTTAATTTTGCCGACAACTGTCAAGTTATGATAGCTCAGAGGTGAGGCTGTCAGCTGTCGAGGAGATAACGAAACTAGAGTACCCCGGTTCTAGACTGACGTTCACCGGTTCGATTTTTCGCTTTTGGTTCCTTTTTTTTCTTCTAGCTTTTTTGACAAGTTTAGTTTTTTATGAGAAAAAGAAATCGAGCACAGCTCGGTCAACCAGGTACTTTGATTTTATTTTGCCTAGAATTAAAACATTTTCAGGAAACACACTCACTTGCTTTATATAAATATACTTTGTGTACGACCTTTCCAGTCTCATTGAAAACTTTACGCTGAATGTCTTGTCTGCCTTTCACGCTGTGGATACAGTGGGTGTGGGTGGCTATTATAATAATCGCCAAAACAAATACGATGAAGTCTTACACTTCCCCGGCGCCCCTTGTTAATGCCTCCCCTAATTTATTTCTATTTATAAGACGGCTTTTTTCTCCCGTGATTAAAACCGCTCGTAAAACGGGAAGCAAACAAATTAGAGTACTTGCGAGGTCAACCGTTTGCGCCGAGGCCTGCCTAACTGACTCTTTAATTAGCTCATTTACTGCTGCCAGGTGGACTCCCGCGCACTTATTATTTGAAACAACATCTATCAAGCTTCTTCTTAATCTTTTTGATTATTTTAAAACGATTTTAGGGATTTATCGAATAGAAAATTAGAGAAAATATTGACATGTTCTTTTAAACAGTGACATTTCTTGTCACGCATTTCTTATTATCTGGTAGTATATATTATGTTACCAGCCAAACCCAAATTCAGGACATTCTATTTTTGCTTAGGCCAATTTATACACGTTAGAGTTACCGCTGATAGCAAGTGGGATTTTCATTGATCGTTTGTGACCAGTGGGGACGAAGCCAGTGGTGACAACTGAGAATTACAGAGCCGACTAATTTATCCTAAGCAGTATATATTCATACCAGGATACACTAGTTGGTCCCGAAATTAAGTTCCTCCGGTAACTTCTATACTTGACCACTTCGTTCAACCTACTGTACTGTTACTAGTAGATCATTAAGCAATTTTTCAATCGACTTATTTCAAAAATGAGTTTATCAATGTGTCTTTATTGTGTGTAGCATGTATTAAAATTATATTCTTAAAATCCTCACATTTTATATTATATGATTCTGACTTTTGATTAATTAAAACTATCGAGAACTGACATCAGACAGTAATAAAAATATAATTTTACAGATAAATTATAAGAAAATTATATTGAATCACAATACAGCCATACATTAAGAAAGTATATAGAAGTTTGGCCAACGCTTAGGTGAGAAATAGTCCCCGTAGTTTTGGAAATCGTTTAAACTTGGAAGGCATTAGTGAGATTTAGTTACCTTGAAGTCTCGGGGCAATTGATGCGTTCACGGGGCGGCGGGGCGCGGTGGGCAGATAACTCATCTCTCTCTCGGGTATTTCACGGTTTATTTAAATAAGGTTACGACACAGTATACATACATAAAACAATTTTAAATGAGTACGCCTGCATCATTGTAAGAGACATTTTGAAAAATTTCCGTGAAATACGTAAATGCTGTAATCACTCCCAGGGGTGCTTAGGATCTCTTATGAAAATGAAAATGAAAATGAAAATGATTTATTCAGTTTAGGTAAGGCACTTATGAATGTCGAGGAATTTACCACCGGTTCGGAAACTAGCCTTCTGAGAAGAACCGGCAAGAAACTCAGCTGGCATCATGTACATTTCATTACACAGTAAAATAATAATAATTACTAAAAAATTAATTAATAAAAAAAAAACATCATAAATTATTCACAATAGTGAAAATTGTATCAGCATGCATGTGTAAAAAATAATAATTAAAAACGTAAAAACAATACCAAATGATTTACATATCATGTTTGCATACCATGTCATTGCCAGGAGCTACTTGTGCAGGGGCTTAGAGGCGTTCGTCTGTGTTAGTATATAATTTAACGTATCGTTCCTAGTCACGATACTGGTTGTAGTAAGCTTATCATGTGTACTGTGGTAAGGACTCATGAAACAGATAATCACATTGCTTTCTCCTAGGGAATTTATTCTTTATGTTTTGTACGTATTTAATACAAGCTACAAATCCTGAAATTCTGAAATAATGTAATATCTGTGAGGCAATTTGAAATACATTTTAAGAGCGTTGTAACTACTCGTACAATAACTAATGGTATAATATTAACAAATTTATTTTGTTGCAGTGTCTGTAATACGTTGATTTTACTTTCAATAAGAACTGCACAGTTGTGTAATGGAATCATATTTACCACTATTGGGTTTAATTTTTCCAAGAAACCTAACGTTATTTTGAAAGTCATTATGTTCATGTAATGAGCTAGTTGCTGGTGAGAGATTTCCCGAAAACACTCCAGTCAGATATGCAGATATCGTGTATACTCTCAATATGTATTTAATAAATAGCAGCAATTTAGATATCTATTCAGATAAATAAAATTTAAGTGTCTGTTTGTAATTCCAAAATAACAGATTTTCACTAAATGCATATGAAAGTATACACGCTACTGACACTACAACTAAGATTTAAAAAATGTCTCTGTCTGTCTGTCTGTTTGTTCCAGGTAATCTCTGAAACGGCTGGACTGATTTTATCGGGACTTTCACTGGCAGGTAGCTGATGTTTGAAGGAGTAACTTAGGCTACTTTTATTTATTAAAAGTATTAGGGTTCCGCGACACTAAGGATGAAACTTAATCTACGCGGATGAAACCGCAGGGCACAGCTAGTAACAAATAAAACGCATAAATATTATGAATGTGTGTAGATAGGTAACTGCTGCTCCAACTTGTAGTGGCCCCACAGCGTCGGCTATCGTAGCGGGATAGCATTCTAACTAGTGGTATAAGACCAACTTGTGAACTAACACCTCGCCGTGTTTTATAATGGCTTTCGTTTAACTACTCCTGTACGTGACCAAAGTAAATAGCAACATCGACTGTTAGATTAAAACTATGGCCCGCCCGCGACTTTGTACAAATGGGTATACAACAAACTTTTGAACAGAACTCATCAAAGCGGAGAGAATATCTCTCTTGCAATGATCCCAAAATTCACCATTCGGATTAATAATATATAACGTGGGGCACAGCTACTTATGCTTAGAACACAAGAACAGTATTTTTAAGGATTACGTGGGCGTATTATCCGATGTTTCGTCTGAGGTTTAGGCTAATATGTCTTCTGACGCCAGACGGTAGTTAGGCATTCAGGCAACACGTGCTGTTATGAGACGAACATTGGGTAGAACATGTCTGAACACTGTTATAAGTACGTACCTATACAAAAATTACTGACTCTATCTCTAGTCAAGTCTGGTAAATTCTTCGACATTTATAAGTGCCTTACCACCTAAACGGAATAAATAATTTTAATTTTTTTTTCTAGAATAACTTAGCGAGGTTGATAAAAGAACACTCATGATTTGACACAGATGATTATGTATCGTAACAGGTACATAGTGAGTATATCGTCATCTTAGGCACTATAATTAGGTACGTCATTTAATGAAGAATTCTCCGTAATACTCATGGTGTGAGTGACACTGTTCATAAGTTTTTAGAAAAAGTTTTTGGTGCAGACTGTTGTGGGATTTGAAGTTCGTCGTATGCTGAAATCACCAAGGCGTTTTGACCACGTTAATAGCTGCACGGGATGAATTATTGCTAAACAAATAACTGCTCAATTTAAATACCACTCATAATTGCATTACAATAAATAAAACTAGCTAAATGAGATAACAAAATCAACCTAGCTTGTGTTTTGAATGTTTTCCTTTAACCAGATTGTTGTATCAAACTCCCCCAAGTTATTCAATATTTTGTGTGGGAATCTCCGGTCATATTGGAGGACGTAAACAAACGAGCTTTGCTTTGAATATCAATTACTGTGACGTCAATGTCTAAGTAGCCAAATAAAAATAGCACTTAAGAGGTCTGCGGAGACTTGCTTTGCTCATGATAGAGCAATATGAACATCGGCTTTGCGTATATAATGTCATTCCAATTAAATTAAAGAAATAATGACGCATAAATTTTTACGGGATATATTTTAACATCCAGGTTCCTAATATACCTTATAATTATTAATGCAATTACTTTATTTAATATTTGTGTTTTTGAAAATGGGGAGGAACTACAAAAACACGAAATGTGTCATGAAAGGAAGAAAAAATTCAATACGACACAGCAAAGATCAGCACGGTTGGTCAAAGTCGTGGGTTCGATCTCAGCGGGTGTTCATATTTCTCCTGACCACTTCTATAAATTTAGAAACTAATGCATAATAATATAATTTTAAATGATTTTGGTATTATGTTTGGTGGACAAAGCAGCCTCTAGATGCCCTTAAGAACATAATGTCGGAGAGCCATCTTGAACTGTAATGTCCAAGGCTAAATAAAATGAACATTAAGACGTCGGAACATGATCGATAAGCGGATGTCAAGTTCAGGGTCGGGGGCCGCCCACGTGACTTACTGTCGGGTATTAGTTCCCGTCATATCCCTTTGAATCGCTATTCAATGCTAATGCAATCTGGGGAGGTTCTGACGGATGTACCAATACAAACATGATTACATCAAATATACATAGAACATTATGTTTGATTTATAGATCTCGGATTATTGTCAATGGAATATTATATTAGAATTTTTTGAAGTTGGAATATAATGTATACACGAATAATATGAATATTTACGTAATAATGAATACACGATAACGCATTCATTGCAATGGTTCAAAAGTAAAATTGGTCAATGAGTTATCCTTGTTGTACTCGTATTTATGTTATTTAGACGAGTTTTAAGGAAAAGTATAAGAGCTATACTACCTTCTGCCGCAATTTATCTATGCCAGCTAGCTAATAGCCTTCCTTTAAATCAGACCAGTAAATTCTGAAATTAGCGCGTTCAAGCAAACAAACTCTTCAGCTTTATACATAATAGTAGTGAACAGACACGGCTGAGAGATGCAATATTGGTACCCAATAATCAAAGAAGTTTGGCTCTTGAAACTTTGTCATACTATCCACATATCTACCCCAAGATATTACACACGTCTCTATACTAATTAAAATGTGTTAGTTTCAAATGTTAGAAGTATGTGTGTAAGCATCGTCACACACATACAGCGAGTAGCGAGAGTATACATGTATATATTATTGATTTCTTGGTCGTGTTCAGTGGACAAAGTTGTGTAAGTGCAACTCTGCCCCTCCGCGGCGGAGAGTTAAACCAGCGTCGGTCACTCGGCTAACTACTTAACTATTACTACCACCAAGTTGTTATGTCTACATATTTACTTATTTACTATGAAATTTTAATACAACATTAATGACGAATATCAATAGTTTATCGTCTTAATCACCGGACATAAATGTTGATCACTATAGATGTTTATATGTTTGTTATATACTTGAATTGATTTAAGACAGTTTTGAATAATTCTTTCAGCAATCGATAGCTATGTAGCTATCAGCACATAGGCTATATTTTATTCCAGTACTCTTACGGGAACGGGCACTACGCGAGTGAAACCGTTTAAAGTACGCTAGTTTTTTCCAAAAAACTGTCCTGTCACTGTTACCCAACAATATGTTATTTTTTGTCTGCCGCGATTTGCACAGAGATGGGGTTGCGGACAATTGTTCCCAGAAGCTATATAATTTAATTGTAAAAAAACTTGTTACCTCCCTATGGCACCCTCGTATTTCTTGTAATATAAGTTATAAGCCAACTTCGTAATACAATAATTAGGTAAATATACCAATCGTCGAATGAGGATGAATTGAAAGGTCACGAATCCAACAGATACTTGTGTTAATGACTTATTGAAACAAATCTCAGCCTCTCACTGGACTAATGTCAAGGGTTCTCAGCTTCCCTCGCGTAGGGAATACTTGAGAGGTCTTCAATTGAAATTAGTCCTTCATTTGTTGAACAAAGCCAGCGCGCTTATATTGCCACAATTATATAAGTATTACGGACGGTATTATAAAGCACTGTAACTGTAGCAAGAAAAGAATGAGGAAATGTCGAGCGAAAATTATCATCCCACTATTTTTCTTTAAGGATTAAGACGTACGCATTTTCGTCCCACGAGAAAAACCCTAGCAATAGTTTGTTGCGTCATTTTGGAAGCGGTTTAGGTCCGGGCCGGCAGGGCGGGATGGTCCACGCCCATCCGTCACGCTATCGAAGGGTTTACTGCTAAACCCTTCCACTGTCGCGGCCGACGGAAATAATCCGTGACGATGTAGCGTGCTAACACGCATTCCTACATCGTAACAAAACAAACTATAATAAAAGGAAATCGAGAGAAATCCATCAAGCTTTACATACTATTTACATTTACTTTCCGACTTTTATATTTGGTAAGGTTGTTTTTTGGAAATCAAATGAGTTTAAGCGGGTCCGAGATACTTTTGAATATTTTCCACAATTCCCCACAATTTTGGATTTAAGTATTAAAGTATTTTTAATATTCAAAAAAATAAAAAATACTATTCAAAAACAACCATCGCGTAGTAGCGTAATCCAAAATGTTACGACCTTATTGGATACGTGGACCCAAGATTGAAATACTTGCTCAAACTTGAACTGGATTCCAATATGTTCAAAGTCAAGTATTGACGAACATAACTACTTGAATATTGAGCCAATAATTCATGAAAATTACCGTTTGTACCGTAATCCTTAAGGCGCAATCTTGGAGTGTATTTTATAGCTACGATTCTTGTAGTAGTGTCTAGTACAAAGAAGTCGAAGGGGAACTCCCATTATAAGTTCACCTGGGAGGAGCGCGCCCCACCGGGACTGGTAATAAATTTATAACAAGATTCACTCGGACTCGCGGAATTACGAGGACTTCACTAGCACTCCAGACGTCGTGAGCTATAACTTATATTTCACCAACTAAAGATGTTGTTTGTACGTTATTATTGCTTTATAACAAAAATATATAGGTATACACGCCTTACACGTCCCGAAATGGTAGGAAAAGGTGTCACAACATCTAATTCCTTCTTTCTACGTTTACTTTATTACATTATGTTACATAAGTCTCCATGAAGTTCCAATTCGTTTATTGTAGAACAACTAAATACTTTTTTTGAAAAGGTAATTTAAAAGTAAAAATAATATTTCCCTCACGCCTGTCGACTACAAAGATCATTGAAACTAGCTTGCACAGCTTGTAAAAAGATTCCTCCTTATATTGCAAGCATCTACAGGCTACCATAGTCATACTGTAGTAAACAAATGAACACAAGCTAACAACATGTAGCGCCATCTAGTTGTGTTTAAGTGCAACTATATATTTTACTATTACTTGTGTCTTAACGTACGATCTCCGAACTCACAATATATTATCTTTTATAATTGAACTTTATCTCCGCTGTTTTATTTCAATAGGTTATGGGCCTATCTCATAATTGAAACAGTATTTGCAGTTTTTCGTTATTAGTTTTTCGTAAAAGTTTAAAGTTCAGTTCCGAAAAAAAAAAAGACCGCGTGTAAAAATAAAAAGTGAGGTTAGGTCGCCGGTTCCGTTATTTCTCTTTCAGCGAATTTTACAAATAAAACCTATCAGTTTCCGAAGCAATGTCGATAAACACCGTGCATATTGATAAACTGATCGGAAGGGACAATTACAATACATGGAAATTCGCTGTAAAAGCCTACTTGGAGCACGAGGATTTGTGGTCGTGTGTGGATCCTGACAACAAGGACGTCGTTGATACTACGAAGGATATAAAGGCTAAAAGCAAGATTATCCTCCTTGTTGACCCGAATAATTACCACCACATAGAACAAGCCATCAGTGCGCGGGATGTGTGGGCCAAGCTTAAGTCTGCGTTCGAAGACTCCGGATTGAGCAGGAAAGTGGCTTTATTACGTGATCTCATAAATACAAACCTAGATAGTTGTACCGATATTGAGGAATATGTAAATAAATTAGTAACCACTGCTCATAAGCTGAGAAATATAAGTTTCAAAATAGATGATGAATGGCTAGGAACATTGATGTTAGCAGGTTTGCCAGACCAGTACAAACCAATGATTATGGGTATAGAAAGCTCCGGTGTCATTATTAGTGCAGATTCTATTAAAACTAAGTTGTTACAAGAGGTGAAAAAAGAAGCTGATACTACCGCATTGTACACAAAGCATAGATACCCACAAAAGAAAATATATAGTCCCCAGTATAATCAGAATAAACCCCGTGGTCCCCGTTGCTACAATTGTAATAAACATGGACACCTGAGTAAGAACTGTTTTGCTAATAAAAAGGAAAATGCTAATACTAATAAAAATTATGCTGCAGTTTTTTCAGCCTGTCCAGCGATGGACGATTGTGATTGGTATGTGGATTCTGGTGCATCCATGCATATGACGAGAAGATCTGATTGGTTATATGAGACAAAGACACCTCCGATACAAAGTATAAAGGTGGCCAATAATTCTTCAGTCACCGTACAGAAGATGGGAAATTTGGATCTCAATCTCTGCTGTAGCGATGGTAAAATAAACCAAGTCCAGGTAAAAGACATTTTGTTTATTCCCGAACTGAGTGCTAACTTGTTGTCAGTTAGCCAGTTAGTAAAAAATGGATGTCAAGTTAATTTCCATAGTTGTGGTTGTAATATTTTCAATAAAGAGAAAAGATTAGTAGCAACGGCGAGACTCATCAACAACATGTATAAACTGAATACTGTTGGAGGAGGTGCATACCTTACTGCCACCGATAGCATTGAGAGTTTAGATGTATGGCACCGCAGAATGGGACACCTCAACTATGTTGATGTAAAAAAGTTAGAAACTTGTACTGAAGGGGTAAAAATTACAAAGAATGATAGTAAGTCATGCATTCCCTGTATGGAAGGTAAACAAACTAGATTGCCATTTAAAAATGAAGGTTCAAGGGCAACTGCACTTCTTGAGGTCATTCACTCTGACCTCTGCGGCCCCATGGAATGTCCATCTATGGGAGGGGCCAAATATTTTTTAACGTTCATAGATGATCTATCTAGAAAAGTATTTGTATACTTTTTAAAGGACAAGTTGAATATAACTTCAGTTTTCCATAGCTTTAAATGTGAAGTGGAAAATGAGTTGAATCAGAAGATTAAAATTATCCGTACAGATAACGGCACTGAATACTGCAATAAAGTTTTTTTGAAGTACCTTTCAGACGCTGGCATCAAGCATCAAACTACGACGCCGTACACACCTGAACAGAATGGTTTAAGTGAGAGAAAGAACCGATCTCTGGTAGAACGTGCCAAGTGTATGCTCAGCGATGCAAAGCTGCCAAAAACCTATTGGGCCGAGGCTGTGTCAACTGCCGCCTACATCTTAAATAGATCCCCGTCTCGAGTTATTAATGACATGACACCCGAAGAAAAATGGTCAGGAAAGAAACCCAATATTAGCCATATGAAAATATTTGGATGCAAAGCCATGGTTCATATACCGAAACAACAGAGACGTAAATGGGACTCTAAATCTACTGAAATGAGGTTTGTTGGCTATTGTGAAAATACAAAAGGTTACAGATTATTAGACATTGAAAAAAAGATAATTGTGAAGAGTAGAGATGTTGTTTTTGTAGAAGAAAGTCAAGAGAACTTAAGGGCAACCACTACTACAACAGAGCAAAAAAAGGAACCAATTTCATTGACGTTGGGAGTAAGTACACAAAGTACTGGGTTACAAGAACCAACTCCGGATGAATCTAATTTGGAAGATGAAACATTTCATCAAACTATTATACAAGACTCTGAAAATCCTACTTCAGAGGATAGTTTAACTTTTTCAGATGCAAATGATTCCACTTATATACCTAGCAGTGAAGAGATTGCCGATGACAGCTCATTTGACCAAAGTGTTTCTAATGTCACAGTCAGAACACGCAATCAGAAGCGACTACAAAGAAACAAAATGAACATTCAAACTGATGGTAATTTATGTTATGCAAATCTAGCTATATGCAATGATCCGATAAGCCTAGAAGAAGCTTTATCATGCGCAAATTCACAGCAATGGTTAAAAGCCATGGATGAAGAATATAAGTCTTTAATTGAAAATCAAACTTGGATACTCACCAAACTGCCACTTGGTAAGAAAGCAATACCATGTAAATGGGTGTACAAGACTAAGAGAGATGAGAAGGGAAACATAGCTAAGTACAAAGCACGATTAGTTGTGAAAGGATGTGCTCAGAAGAAAGGCGTTGACTATGATGAAGTTTACTCACCTGTTATAAGGTATACCTCGCTCCGTTACCTACTGGCACTGGCTACGAAATATGACATGGACATAGATCAAATGGATGCCGTTTCAGCATTCTTACAAGGCGACATTGAAGAGGAGTTATTTATGGTACAGGCGCCTTTGTATGAAAATGGAAATGACACAGATGTCTGTCTATTGAAGAAATCTTTATACGGACTGAAACAAGCTAGTCGTAATTGGAATAAGAAGCTAGATGCGACACTCAAAGAAATAGGACTGAATCGTTCATGCATCGACCCATGTATATATTATAAAATATCTAGTGAGAAAGATATTTTATTTCTAGCAATTTATGTTGATGATTTGATTTTATTCACAAACTGTGAATCTACAAAAGACCATGTAAAACAAAAGTTATGTGAGAAGTTTTGCATGAAAGACATGGGAGAATTAAATTACTGTATTGGACTTCATGTGATGAGAGACAGGAAAAATGGTGTTATGTATATTAATCAAAAGAAGTACATACAAGAAGTATTACAAAAATATGGTATGTCAGACTGTAAACCTGTCAAGACACCGATAGATCCACTTACAAAGCTACATTCAACTGGTGAAGAAAATGCAATATTAAGAAACATTCCTTACCAAGAAGTAATTGGATGTCTGTTATATCTATCGCAAGGGACAAGACCAGATATCAGCTATGCAGTTAATTACCTAAGTAAATATAACAATAAGCCGGAAATGAAACATTGGGTGACTCTGAAACGAGTATTGAGATATCTAAGAGGTACAGAGAACTACACTTTATGTTACAAACAATGTGCAGAAGAAGAAATAGTTCATGCCTATTGTGATGCCGATTGGGCAAATTGTGAAGATGACAGAAGGTCCTGCACAGGATATACTTTTATATTTCAGGGAGGATCTATATGTTGGAGCTCGAAGCGACAACCTACTGTTGCACTGTCGACAACAGAGGCCGAATACATGTCATTATCGGCATGCACTCAAGAAGCACTGTGGCTAAAACAGCTGCAAGAACAATTTTGGCCACATCTAAAGCATCATACTATATGTATTTATTGCGATAATCAAAGTTGTATTAAACTTTCAGGGAATGATGTTTATAATTCCAGAACCAAGCATATAGATGTCCGGCACCATTTCGTGAGGCAGAATATATGTAAAAAGGAGATTGAGGTGAAATATGTCAACACTGGAGAAATGATTGCCGATGTCCTCACCAAAGCAACTCCACAGGTCAAGCTCGACTACTTCTCCAGAAAAATGGGCTTATGTTCAAGGGAAGATGTAGTAAACAAATGAACACAAGCTAACAACATGTAGCGCCATCTAGTTGTGTTTAAGTGCAACTATATATTTTACTATTACTTGTGTCTTAACGTACGATCTCCGAACTCACAATATATTATCTTTTATAATTGAACTTTATCTCCGCTGTTTTATTTCAATACATACCTTCCATATTATTCACTAAGGTTTCTCAGCGTCGAACTCGACGACGAGCGTTAGTTTCAATCATAAGAAATTAATACATATTACACAGGGGATGAGGTTCAATTTCGTATCTTTAAAACCTCGACGTCGAGTGCGACGCTGAGAAACCTTAGTGAATAACGGCTGTTTATCACTACAAAATGTGGTATTCAAATTTGAAAAAGACATGAAACGGAACAAAGATAATAATTTTACGTTTGTATGTAGCGCACCAGTCAAAAGATCGCATAAGCCGGTGAAATATTAACCATACCGACACGAATCTCTGCAAAGGTCCCACTCAGCTCAGCTCTAGTTTAAAGTAGGTTTTACTCGATACCAGAGACTGGATAAACTTGTGTTCGAAAGAGGTATTAACTGGGAAGGCAGAAACTAGCCAAGTACTTAGTCTAGCTAGGTGACCAAAAAGTTATTTACCTCTGAATAAGTATCGGAAAACCTCGGTGTGTAAATTACTAATCTCTGCCCCCGACTTGGACCAAGTGGGATTAATAGTAATGTTATGCTACTCGAGGATAGTGACGCTGCAAAATGAAAGTTAACATAAGGTCAGTTTCCTACATTAATCTCGCATACACAAGAATCTTTAATCTCCCTAGTAATTTGAGCAGCATCCGTTAAAGAAACGCTTTATAGCGCGTTTCAGTTTCATCATCAAAAAAAACAAAATCGAATTTAAAATCGCTAGAAAAAATAATATTTTAAGCAGGCATTGGACCGCCATGTTCGCAACAAAGTACAATGAGTTATAAAGATCGGAGGATGCGTAAGCAATCTACACGCGCCGTTAGGGGCGCTTTTACTTCTCCGTACAAAATGAGAAAAATACGCAGTCGACATAGACTACGTTAAAACATGTTATAATCTATACCTACTTGGGAAACTAATCTTTATTAAGTGTATTTAGTGACGCAGTTTAGTGTCAGTGAAATAATTAACAGAATCGAAGCTGTTTCGGAGATCATCTCTAACATCTAACAAAGCGAAATCTATACTCTATACAGATAAATAAAATTGAAGTGTCTGTTTGTAATTCCAAAATAACAGCTTTTTACTAAATGTATATGAAAGTATACACGCTACTGACACTAAAAAAACCAAGATTAAAATTTTTTCTCTGTCTATTTGTTCCGGGTAATCTCTGAAACTGCTGGACCGATTTTAACGGGACTTTTACTGGTAGTTAGCTGATGTTTCAAGGAGTAACTTAGACTACTTTTATTTATTAAAAATATTAGGGTTCCGCGACAATAAGGATGAAACTAAATCTACGCGAGTGAAACCGCGGGGCACAGCTGATAATATTATCATTGTAGAAACCAGTACATAAGTTGTTAAACAATCTGCCATCTCATTATTAATGCTCAATTTTCGAAGTTGGTTTATAAATATCTTACCATTTCAGTGCTACGTACAGTTGGCGAACACATTTGCATACAAAGAAAAAGTTTCAAATATTGTATCTGTATTTCATTGTTTCCAAAAGAAAAGTAAAAGCCTGAAGCTTCCTGCCAAATGATGGGAGCTTTAGGAGTACCTTGGAACCAACGAGCGTGTATTTAAACATTGATAAATGGCGTCGGCCCTTATTTTTACAAGTCGGTAACAAATACACACGGAAACTGAACCAGGGATGAGTTTAGACAGATGGTAATCATCAAGTTTACACTTTTTATTACAGCTTCTTGGTGGTAAGCGGTCACTGCACAATAGGGACTTAGGGTCGCTTCCACCCTTTGTGCACAGCCCTATTTTAATATAATGGCCTTTCCCCCCGCAACTTACTAAACAATCTACATATACACTAATATAATAAAGAGGAAAGATTTGATTGCTTTTTGTTTGTTTGTTTGCACTGAATATTCTCCGAAACTCCAAGACCGATCTTGAAAATTGTTTCAGCAATGGATAGCTACATCATCAGCGAGTAAAAAAGGCTGTATTTTTATTCCCGTACTCCCACGGGAACGGGAACTACGTGGGTGAAACCCCGTGACGTCCGCTAGAAATCAATATTTACTGTTTTCTTAGAGGTATATCTTTCGTAGTACTACATAGTTGATTTTCTTCACGTGTAGTACCTATAGATTGGAATAGCTTCTCTTCACAGCATACATAACATAGCACCATAGATTATGCAATGCCAGTCATGCCCAAACATGAATCATAATGATATTGAGCAAGCTGGCCACTATCGCTCTTAATATGATTTCATCTCATGACTTGGTAATGTATAATCATCCGCAGAAGTGTTCCTAATGCGAATCACGCTCCGCTGATAATAGGAGCCTCCGTGTTGGCAGCCAGCCGGCGATGGGGCTACTTAGCTCAGCGCCACTGCTATCTGGAGGCCGGGGTGTTACATGATCGAGAATCATCGCACGAACACTGACACGAACGTGGATCTCGGACCAAATTAGGATTATTTGTTCTTGTATTTTGATCGAGACGCTCGCAAATGATAATGCGTGCATCTGTCAGTCACCGTCGATATATAGCTTTTTGAAAATGTTATCATTATTAATACGTAGAAGTTTACTGAAATGTAAGGATGATTAACTGTATGAGATTTTATTCTCACTCGACATAATAAATCCTAGGCTCTAATGGTAGAACATTAATTAGAAACTTAATACCATAGTATTTCTGTGACGTCTGGGGTTTGCAGATACTAAATGATTCCTATGAGAAAGGAGATCTCTTCGTATGTCGTGTGTGCTCCCAGAAGTGTTCGCTCAGTAGGCACAAGTGATGAAGCAGGCAGAAGATGCCTTAGTGTCAGAGCAATTGACACTTACATGAACATAGCATGGTAGCATGTAAGGGGTATTGTACCCCTCTCGACTGAGCTCCTTCGGGACCCCAAACCCCTCGATCCTTGTGAATATTTATAAAAGAAAGAGCCATTTTCATCCAAAATCGGAAATAGATTTTCATGATGAAAATTGCCTTGCTCATTCCCCCTCTAAGTTTGTACTATTATGTCTTTTGTGGTCTAAGTTAGATATACCACTTACAGTCCGAAGTTATGTTTTGGTCTGTTTGTAAGCGATCTGCGGGTGAAGCAAAGTTGCGCCACTTTATAAAGTCCAATAAAATGATTTCTCCTAAACTACAATAAGTATGGATCGACACGCGCCCGGAGCGAACTTGGCTATCCCTAAAGTTTCATCCTTTCAGCGCAATATATACTGACTTCTGTTTATCTTGAATAAAACATCTTTACAAACAAAATACGGCTTAAAGTATTAGCATTGCCGTACAGTGCTTTATTTCTAGACCTTCCTACTACTGGGTTCAGTTGCATACATGCTGCTAATTATGACGGTGAGTGTTGAAAGCATGTATGGGGGTCAGCGCTCTATGGTTTCCAAAGCTACTCGATGCAGCAATAAATACATCATGTAGTACTTTTCCGCGAATAAAATACAATACGGACACGAGTGGAATGTTTTGTATTTTCAATCGTCGATTGGCAAATATTTCATATAGGAAAACACGCGGGTCGTATCTCACTGGTTTTATTTGTTTAGTGAATAATTCAACTGCCGGAATAAAATAATCTTGTAACTAGAAAATAACACGTATTTGTTCAGGCAGTCTGTGTCGTGGGTATCATATCATAACATAACAGAGCAGGTTCTATACAGAATTCATTCAAGGCTATTTAATCGATATTTTTGTGATTGTACGTTTTTTAGATATGCCTGAACCTATTTGGTTGCTTTCAACGGTACGAGATGCTTAATATTCATGTTAATTTTTCAATAGTGATTGGGGGATGTTTCATGTAACAGTCATGATTTTATTTGGAAAGCATTTTGATACTTAGTTGGTAATTTAAAGTGATTACCGTAGCCATTGAAAGTGAAAAAGTGTATTGTGCTGGCACGGTGCCTACTTATCCATTAAGCAGATTATTTCTATCGGGACATCGTATTATTTCTCACCTCTTGTCTACTCAGATGTTTGGAAACCTGGAAACCTTTCTTTAAATTTCTGCCCGGTTCTTCTCAAAAAGCTAGTTTCCGAACCGGTGGTCAGTTTTTCGACGCTCATAAAGGTGCCTGCATACCAGAGCCTAAACTAAATTTATCACTTTTTTTTCATATTAATTTAAATTTTCAACAACCACGACCCCAGTTACATAAATTATAGAAAAATATCTGTTCCAAATAAACGTTTGAAACATGAATTCCATCAAAGTTAAATGAGTTAATACGCCTGTGATGAGTTATGTTAATAAGTGATGTAAATGTATGCAGCGTGCTGTGTGGATTGTTCATTAATTTGACTGACGCGTCACTTCACGCAAAGCGCGCCCGCGGTGTGACTATTCACTTTGATGTCATATAACAACAATGATAATTATTATATTAACGCCACAAAAGCATTAGTTAATAACTGACAAATTGAGTAAAACGGCACATTTCATCTTTTATGAGATTATTAATTAGTTAACTGTCATATTTTCCAACTGTATAATCTCATTGTGTTCCAATTTTTTCGTAACCATTTTTATCGAGTCAAAGTAAAAGTTATAAAATTTTAAGACAATTTCAAATTAGCTAGACAATTTATAACATATCTGTGATATAATGAAAGTGCTCGACTTGAGGCGCGAGAGTACTGCGATCTCGCCTCTTAACGAAATATTAACGCGCTCTCACAGTTATGTCAACTTTACATTCTGCAAGTTCCTTCTTTATTAATTTATGCATTTTAACTTTGTTAGTTATGGGTTTCGAAGGCGCATCGTAGGAATCTTTTAGTCTCAAAAATGGTCCCGATTCTGCCCGAGCCTTATTAAAGCTGAATACTTTTTATATACATTACCTGTATACAAATAAGACAACGGCTAGCATTATGCACCTACTAAGTGGAGTAGTGATCCAGAGTCACTCGACGTTTACACCCTCTTTATTTGCACTCTTAAGATAGATTGGAGACTTGCTCTCTAGACTTGCTTCACGTGAATCTCTTCGAAATATTACTTCTTAAATGTAAACTATACCTTCGTATCTTCGTGAAGTGTCTACAATAATATAAACACCTACACGTCCTTGAAGGAGTAGGAAGCAGATTTTAGAATTCTAGGCAGTTGGTGAGTGTGAATGAAAATTAATTTCGTAACGACCCAATATTTCAGTTGCTACAGTTATCATTTTGCGAGTCATAAATAAACATACAATATATATTATGTTCCTCGAGGTGACACGTTGACAATTTGCCAGACCGCCGGGGTGTGACTAAGTAACTGAGCATTTCTCCGAGGGTAGCCCCGCCGTTGCCAAATCCTAGTTTTGCTTCTTTTCCTGTGGATCTGGTTACGTAAGGCCGCGGATACACAATGTGATCGCTCGTAAACTATCGCAATTGGTAAATAAGCCTCCATTTTGTGCAGCGACATACGCCCTCACATACTGACTCTCAACGTTTTATTGCGCAACTTTATTACAAATATGAAGTTATCTATGTATCTTAAGTAGTGTAAGCGTTCTTTTGATGTATTTGTGTTACCACTTGTTAAAGATAGAGACATATTCATTTGTTGAGGATACACTAAATATTCGTACTATCTATTCGTTGTAACTACAGATTCGATTTAACTACAGTTAATTGATATAATATACGATTGAAGCATAATTTTACAGTTTTTGTTACAGGCCTAATATACGAAATACGATATCTACAAAAGATGTTTTAAGCAGCATCAGATGTTTGGAAAAATAAACGCAAAATAATACGACAAAAATAAAATCACAACAATACCTAGTATTATCAATTGTCTTAGATTCATATTGATTTACAATTTATTATAACTAAAGTTATAATCCATAAAGTACCAGATTGTAGTGTTTAACCTCGGGAACTAGCAAAAATGACGTGGAAGCAGTTTTAACGGTGGCTATTAGAGCGAGCATTTCTCAACCGCGCTAGTCAGCGTTATTCTCCTAGCTATATATAATACTAACCAACAGCTTGTTTGTTCGCTGCATTTATTTATTAGTGCTTGCACCAACTTTGCTAACTTTATATCCCACACTATTAACTTTGTTGTTTTCAGTTTAGGTACGAGTATTGTCTACGATGCAACATCTCAGCAGTAAATCACACACATTTTATTGGGTATTTTTTCCAATTTAGATGTTCGACGATTGCGCGAGATTCGCCTTCTGACTGATTTATGTTATCTAGATCGAAGCGTACATAAATTACGATCATATTTCATTTCATTGGCTGCTCTTTGCGTAAGATGTTTACACGTTCATGATCCAATCAAGATTATATTTTAATTTCTGGGAAAACACAATTTCTCTGTCTTTTCTTTTCTAATTCTTTCGGTTTCATAAATTGCTAATTTACTAGCATTACCAACAACATCAAAAGTGACCCACGTTCGTACAGTAAGTACTTGTTAAGTAAGATAATATTAAATTAGTGGTTCCATTTAATTCATTAAGTGAACGCGGTCCTAATCCATTGCAACGAATGTGTAAGGATAGTTTTACAGTGAAACAAAACTCCCTGAACGTGTCTCGGCCTTTGTTCCAATCCGGAGCAGTATTTGTAGCTCCGAGTAACTGAGTGGAGGAGTCCCTTTGTCAAGTGCAGTAACTAACCGTAACCGACGTCACAGCGCCACCTGCCGCACTTTTGTGCGCCGCGTCATTTCGCAAAGTGTAGAAATGCATCCAACCACACACTCGGGTAATTGCATGCACTTCACGCGAGTGAGCTTGCAATTATGGACGTGCGCTCTAAATGAGGTGGATTCATTTAAATACGTGAGAAAAAATGTTTAGGGAAATGTATGAATAGAAAAGAAAGCCCCTCCACCAGCCACATCTGAGTAATAAAACATAGGTTGTACGTAAAAATAAGGCTCAATGTGTTGTTTCAGTTTACGCAAATGCATTATTAGTAATATCTGCTGAAGTTTATGCGACGCCAAAAGAAATGTAGACGCCTAAAACATGAAAGTTTTAAATGTAAGGTAGAAAAACATTCACATTTAAATCTACCCTTATATGATTCTACCTGGACAAATTTCTCAGAAGTTTCAGAACCGATGATAAAAAATCAGCGTTTATTATATTATGATAGGTACCCAAACCGAATAAATAATTTCCAATTTCATGAATCCACTTAGTAAAAAATCTTGGACGATGCCCTGACGTTGCTGGCTGATGTGGTCAGTGCAAGCTTCTGTTAATTCTCAAATAATTATCACAAGTCGTCGTAAACAAAGCTTTAAGGCTAAGTAGATAAAACACATAATAGCCATTAGAGAACACTGGCCGGTGTAATCACCTCGTGGCCCACACATAAACAATGTCCCGCAAAGGGTCACGACGCCGCAAATTGTGTACAATTGCCAACAAATCCCCCGACCGCTGCCCTTAGTCAGTAGTAACGCACCTTTGTGTTAATTGTCTTACTTCAATTACTTAAGGAGTCTTATGAGGACAATGTGCCCTCCATACAATACAAAGTGCCGTATTTAGACGTTTGATAATGGAACCCAATGCGTATTGTGCGGATACAGAGAGGATAGCGCTGGCTGACACAATGTCACAATTAAGTTCTTGTCCAGTAAATTTTTGTTGATTGTAATATATATATTCTGTTGTGACAACAGAATATATATATTACAATCGTTGATTAAAAGTATCGATGGTATACACGTTTGACAATATTTTTTGTGCTATTTTACTAATTAATGTATTCGACTTATTATTTAACGAAAAGCACGTTGGAGAGAACTAAGATTATGTTTCAAATTTTGTATAAACGTCTAATAACAACAATTGCACCAAAAATGTTAGTTTTCAAGAGGTTATAACTACACATGACGGATGGCACACGAGGCTCGAGGGATGGATACAACACTGGAACCTATTTTGAGGCGCTGACTCATGAGGATTTCACGGATCGTCAGCAAATCTATTTATAAATAGGCGTGGACTTTGAACTCTTCATTCCACCGAATATTGACCCTAACATTGTATTAGATTATGTAAATATGATTTATTTCAGAAACAACCTAAATATCCTTAATGGGTTGCAAGTGTAGTTTGTCAGATGTATTTATTTTTTATACACTAACTGTTCCCCGCGATTTCACCCGTGTCTCTTATACATAGTTTCATGGGTGGCGTTATTTCAGGAACCCCAATTAAAAAAAAGTAGCCTACATTAGTACTTGCAACCTCAGCTAGCTGCCAGTGAGAGTCCAGTCGTTTCAGAGATTAGCCGACAAACAGTCAGAGAAGAATTTATAATATTGTTTTGTTTTTATTCAATATACTATATATATGTATAGTAATATAATAAAGAGGTAACGTTTGTGAGTTAGTGACGTTGTAAGGGGTAATCTCTGGATCTACTGAACCGATTTTCAAAATTATTTCACTAATAGAAAGCGTTAGTGCGAAGTGTCATAGGCTATAATAATTTCCAAATATTACGAGGGACAAACGGGCCGGGGCAAAAATATTTCTAACGCGGAACGGAGCCTGTTAATTTAGAATAACAAACAGATACATTAGTTGTATTTATCTGTATCCGTACCCATATCTTAGCATCAATGATAAAAATAAATGAGAGACGTAATTTTTTTTAAGTTTGTACGAGGCAGTCTAAATCATATTACCTACACGTGCTAGAAGTACTCCACCATTACGATCAAACAAATATTATATTTTAAGGAGAATATATCACTCAAAGACTTAACAAAGACTTGACAACTCTGAGAAAGAAGTAAAAATAAAACAAGACATTGACAAAACAGGAAAATACAGCAAATGACTTTTTTCAGATTGACGGACAGTGAAACGATAGCTGTTGTTTATACCAGGAAATGAGATTGTTACCGCATTTTTAACCGGTTTCAAAAAACATCTCTTTTCTCATCGTGATATTTATTTTTACCTTTTTGGTGAATAGAATCGCTTTTAAAATTCCGCGCATATTTTACGTCGTCATTGGCGACAATGATAACGAATTGTCTCTTTGAGGTCGATGTGCAATATATATCCTCGGATACTGTACTTACGTTTACGATCAGTACCAGTGCTTGTAATACGCTTGTACGGCGGCGGGCACCCATCCGGATCGTTCAACAATTCATCCCGGCCTCACGACGCCCGGCTAGCGGCGCGGCGGCGCGGCGGCGGCGGGCCGTACGGCATTTCTAAGTCATTATGTGGCGAGGAGCTTGGGGAGGATCGCTATTAAATTTTTATACCTAGCCCGGCTGTGACTTAATTACTTTAAACATAATTATTATTTTTAAATCGTGTAGATAATAAAAAACGATATTTGTAATATTTACGTATTTTTTTTACTTCATTTTGATGAATTTTTATCCGCGCTGTGTGTTTTATCTGAATAGCACGACTTAGCTCTGATAAGAACTCTAAAACTCAGAAAATTGTTTATAATGGTTTGTTTACTATTAGTTTAAATAAAACTGTAAACAGTGTTCGTCGATACACCGCATCATAAAACGTGAGTGTGTGCCCCTCAGGTACATGCGTCGCGGTTTGCGAGTTCAATCAGCATTATTTATCTGCGTCTTAAATCATACTTGTTCACTAAATAAAAAAGGTAAGTGTTATAGCTACATAAACAAAGCCCTTATTTCAGGAAGATGTGCCACTTCTACCCATCAACCGTCAGGACTCGTCAAATATTAATTAATATTAATTAGTTAAGGCATATTGCGTTTCTCGAACATTTCCCTGTCTGCGGATATTATGATAACACGGTTCAAAACAACCCCGACGAAGACAGGAACAAACTGAGCCAGTTTAAATTGCCTTTTATTATTCGTTTGTCCAAAAAAATATATATTTGAATATTATATATATTCAAAGCCACGGCCATAATTTGAAACAGAAAGTTTGTATGAGCGGCGCGCGTTAACGAGGGTAACACAAATAAAAACCAGCTCGAGCCAGAATATTTCGGTTATTACCGCTTTTAAGAGTTTCCGAAATGAGGCCGAATGTTTACCGGATTGCTCCTCCGGTGTTTATGGACTCTAACAGGCCAGCCTCCTGGCCTCCTGTGCGCCCTCAATACGTGTTATCACTGAGGTTTATGGACGAGCACCTGGCTTGTCGCCGGTCTATGCACTATCATGAGCAGGGATTGGAGTTTTGGGATCTAATCATGTTGCATGCACACCTGAATCTATGTACCCGTATCTCCTCTATCTAGCTATAAATCAATATTTTGCTTCCTTATAATCTCGATACATGATTTCAGATAACATGAATGTAATATAATCTGATTACAAAAATAATAAAATATTATCATTCTGTCTAAAGTACCTTACTACTTAAACATTAATTCCCATTATTATATTTAACTTACCACAGAGGCCATTTGTTAAGATGTTTGTTAAGATGAAAGCGCCTTTCAATGAACGTTATAGAGAGCCGGCGCCCTAATGGGACACAAAAACTGAAATGACCAGACAAAATATACTTCGGTATCTAGTTGAAACTGTGTTGTTCTCAGATACTAGTCCAGACGGACTTTTTATCTTAATCATACGTGAGCGCGGTCAAATGTATTTACCTATAAGAACCTTTTCAGCCCTGAACGTTCTTAAACAGTGTTCTTACATACTATTTGAGAAGGATCCTTTACCACAAAGGTCGTTCAATTACCAGGGCCTAAGCTGATTAATCACTTTCAATCGTTTTCACTTTGCTACAATAATTGTTGAACGAAATCGTGATCATTTCTAATGTATTATGATACGTTTTGATTCAGACTAACTCTACAAACATAAGATGACGCCACACTAGTCAATATTTATTTCTAATACGATGATCCCTCGACTCGAGTAATATCGTAGACAAAGACATTCAATACAGTAAGTAAGCAAGTAGATCAGTGGCACCCTCGTGGCTGTGTAGTCATCCTACCATCACTTGACGTGACTTGCACACAACCGCTTACAAAACATTTGATAGCTTTTAAAACGATGTCATCTGTCCACTCGACAGGTATAATTGACAATTAAAAAAGGTTTGATTAATGAATATTGTTCCCGGCAATTTGTTGTCATCGCTATACCGTCGATGGATATTGACGTCACTCCACGCAACATGAGTGATGGCGCACACGACCACCCTCCCGCGACCTACCCTTGAACACGCATCACACCCAACGTACAACCGAGTGACTCATCCGGTGGGCTCAACATACATTGGTGATATTTGTGTTAACTTTCGCACGTTATTCCATATTGGGCGGGTATTATATTGGTATTATCAAG
The DNA here is from genome assembly GCA_964035505.1 of Watsonalla cultraria. Classification (NCBI taxonomy): domain Eukaryota; kingdom Metazoa; phylum Arthropoda; class Insecta; order Lepidoptera; family Drepanidae; genus Watsonalla; species Watsonalla cultraria. The sequence goes on from OZ037731.1 coordinate 9,628,147, forward strand.
TTGCGTGCCTGTATATGACGACAATGGGGTACAACATTTTAATTTCTTTGCCAATTTACTTTTCTTTCCTGCAGAAATATTCAAAAGGGAATAAAATGATTTCCACGCTATAATTAAATTACATCGACACGGCAAAGAAAGGGTTATTTTTACTTTGACAATTACCTTCCATTTATTGCCAGTTACCCGGCCATTAATTTGGGACTCTCGATTCAAATCTCAGCTGAGCGCTGGAGCACCTCTTACTTAACCAAAGAGTTATTATTGCTTGTTTCATCCCCGCTTATATTGAGAAGGTGTCCATTTAATATTCCGTGCGATTTCAAATATAATGAGGTTCAATTTATAAATGAAATTAACAAGGACTCAGTTCGAGGACGTAGATCGAGCTCCGCAGTTATTTAGGTTAAAATACTTTGTTATGCTCATTACTTCTTTCCGCAGATTACCACAGTTTTTACAATCCATAAGATATAATTATGATAAGAGAGAAGAAAATATATAAAATATTATTCTGTCACCGAAGACAAGAGACCCCTACGTGGCAGGTGGTGGGTGTCGCCAATCAAACTAGCTATTACTTAAAGCGAGTAACCATTGATGGGAATCCCATTCAACTATAGTTTGCCCAGTTTCCCGGATACCTGAATGTCTAATAATTACTCAGGTTTGCCAAAGTGTCAACGTAGTCCCACTGAAGTCATCTGAACTAGGCCAAGTTGCTCTAGCAGATTGGTGGGGAGTGAGCGAGACAGCACCAAGATTCAATATAAATACATCCCGTTCAAATATTAAAAGAGCGTTCCTTTCCTTATGACGTTTACATTTAATTTGGGGGCTATACGAGTATAACTCGGGGAACCAATTAAACATTATTTAATTACTGGGATCAAATAGCAGACGGGAGCCACTTCTTAGAAGTATTTGTTCAGTGTGGCTACTATGTAACGTTACCAACCAGTTGGTAATTGAGTAGGTACCGCAAACAACGAGGATGAAATAAAATAAATATTCTTTATGAATTGCCTACTACATTTCAATTAATCGTAGCAATCAGTATGGGGGGAGGAATGTTTAAGTAACACGTACGCACACATTCAATTTAAATAAGATTTATTAAATGCAATGTATTTTTTTTAAGTTTTTGATATTGTTATATTTAAAATATAAGTATTCAAATATTTTTACTTCACTTTATTAATCAAAAGCTACATAAGTAGTGTGATCAGGGGCCTTACCATGAGCTCTTATTGCCATGATAGTTTCACTCATTTATGAGACAGATGTATGTGACGTGCATACATCTGTCACTGTCGCACAACTGAATTAACATTGCAATAAGAGCTCATGGTTGGGCCCCTGCTCGTCACTAATTAAAGTCCAATCATCAGCCGTAGTCGGATTAAAATATTTTGAAAACATAAAGGTTATAGTGCCACCCTCTTAATTAATTCATCACATAAACACACAATCAAAGTGAACTTAAATCAAGTGAGCGCGAACTGTGTAATTAGTGTGACGCACCGCGAGTGACGTCACACTGAGCTCAGTAATTACAGTTGAAGTTGGCGCGAGGTGTGCCGACAATTAGCCAACACAAACAAAACAATCAACCAAGGCCACCCCTTGCCCTTCGCGGGGCCAGGTGGAGGGAGGCACTAGTCAGGCGTCACGTGGTCTCTCGCTCAAACATGGGACCTGCCTTTTTGGAGAGTGCTTTCAGAAGATCGCAGACAAATTATACCTGAAGATTTAAAGTAGTTGTATTCTTGCGGTGAATAAGTTCATAAGTGCTGGAGAGAATTAGTCATAGTTAGGAGATGGAGAAAATTTGTCACTGTGCTGCAATAAATCATTTATTTAATTATTAGTCTTTTCCAGAAAAGAGTCAAAGACGGCAACCCTTAATTTTTGCTTGCATGCATATTCGTAAGTTTGCATATTCGTGAAAAAACGTACCTAATGCTCTGAGTGTTAAGTTTATAATTATTAAATTTCAGCAAAAATCTTGGAATAACATTTTTGGTCTTTGTATTGGATTTCTATGCCGAATTTCAATCTCGCATCAACGCACACTGTTTCACCGTAAAGGTCGCAGACAGATGAAGGCACTCTCGTGATCACCATAGATCTAGATATGGATTAAAGAATAATTAACATTAGGATAGGTTTAGTTAAAGCGAACCTTACACTGACAGATGACTGCGACTGTGACAGATGGTGAGTTCATCGCATTCTCAGGCATTATGCGTACCGCCTTTCCTAAACACTAAGCTTGTGGTGTGACAACACTGCACTTAATAGAAAAATTCCCTTCTGGGGCAACCCAGCCCGGGTTGCCCCAGAAAGGAATTTGATATTGAACACACCAGTGAGATGGACACTTGTATCGTTTGCATAACAGACGACTAATACACAACACACAGACAGAAATTATTATACTAGTTGAATAAATACAGTCTTGTACACACACGTCTGTAAGTAACCGTATCTGACATTGTGCGCCGCTCGGGAGCGATCCCGCGGAGTCATCGCCCTCCTCGCTAATACAGCGGGTTTTATAAATAATCCATTTGAAAGACGCAGTTTCTTAGAAAATCACAAACATGAGAAACGGTACAATATTAATGATCCTTCTGTCAATGTCAGACTACACTATTACCACAAACGACCTTGGGGCTAAACTGCCTCTACGTAAGAAACGACCTCACTGAATCCTATGTTGATGATGTAAAAACAGTACGCGAGGTTTGTACACTAAAATGTCAGTAATTACCGGTATTTGACCAAAACCGATTTACATTTTATGCAGTGATGTGAAAAAATCACTGTGTTTACCTATTATTATACCAATCGATGGTGTCATTCTTTATGATCGAAAACTGGGAATAATCAATATAATATATAGTAGGTAGGTACAAAAGTGGTCTCGATGCCTTCCTAAGAAATATATCAATAGAAAATGCTTTGAAATCGCTTCATTAGTGCTCCGATAAATCCGTACAAGAATATACAGGTTCGTTTGGAGGCGTTTAGCAAAATATAAAAGATTACGTACTTCACACAAAGCGATCTTGAAAATAATGAGTTCGGTGTGTTTCGTTAGGTTTGTGATGTGATTTGAGCTAATGATATGAGAATAATACGTACAACGAACAATTCAAAGAGGAAAAATACTCGACTAGCTTTTATGTAAATACCCGTAAATACGTTTTGTTGTTTTATATGCCCAATGTCCGCCCTCGGGGTTGAAGATCTATGGCAAACTTTTTCACAATCGGTTCAGCCGTGAGATAGTGACAGACAAACTGCTTATTGACCCACGAGGTGGAGCCACACGTTGATCGCGCAATTAATTTTCCTTACATCTGTATGTGCTTTTTATAACCTCCTCGACTGGCAACTTACATGTCACTTATCCTATTTATAATATAACTGAGGATATTTCTATAATATAGGCTAACATAACGTCAGCCAATAATAGAAGTAGGATATGAGTATCCAAATAAGTCCACAGTTATTCCAGAACATAATCCGCAAACAACTAATAATCTTTAATCTCCAATATTGGTCCAACATTCACAGAAACTTCAATTGAACCAAATTTAATCCAATCTCGACCGCAGGCCAGCGATGATATTCGGTCGGTCTGAATGTAAACATATCTCGACATGTCTCTATCAGGCGAGCCTACCAACACGGTTTGGCTCATTCGATTCTCGACTCTATACCCGTTGCAATACAGGTGTAAAGCCAGTAACAGCCAGGAGAGTGGATTATCACACGTTCTGCCGCCGACAGCTGTTCGGTACAGTGTGATCGATCTGATTTGAAACTTAAAATGCTTCACACATAAACTGAATTGTATTGCGTTATTTGATACGTGAGTGAGGATAGTTTTAGTATTGGTTTTATGACGAACATTACCGTGTTGTTAATACGAGTTTCGGTGACAGTCCTTGCTTGGCCTAGTCCTGGTTCAAATCATGTTTTGCAATGAGGGGGATAAGGTTTACTTTTAACTGTTTGTATTCCCGCTGATACATCATACAGATAAATCAAATTGAAGTGTCTGGAATTCCAAAATAACAATTTTTCAGTAAATGCACATACGATACTGAGATCAAAAAAAAATTAAATGTTTTTCTGTCTGTCTGTTTGTTCCAGGTAATCTCCGAAACTTAAACTTAGGCTACTTTTATTTAAAAAAAAACATGAAGGTTCCGCGGGACACCATTGAAGCTAACTCTACGCAGGTGAAACCGCGGAGCACAGCTTATACTGAAAACGCACTTGATTGCGCGGATCCCGTACTCTTTTCCTCCCAGTAATTCTCCTCAAAATTGGAGATTAGCCAGAAAAAGCACACAAACAACAGCCGCAGACAAGCAACAGCAGCAACAGACAGACAGACAAACAATACAAAAACCTTGTTGTTGCCTGGTTATTGTTTCAACTCAAATCTTATGTTTGAAAGCATATTGATCATCATAAATTATAATCATTCAACAAAAGATAATTTGGCAAAATATATTCCGAAGGTAAGCAATAATTGGGTAATGAAAGTAATTAAAACACACAACACGTACTGTTTAATATTCCGGCCAATAAAATGTAACATGTTAAAAATACAGCGCGTAATTAAACTCCCACATTAATTACAGTCGCGAGCACTACGGGACCAAACTCGTACATTTACTTGGCACCAATACTTTATACATTTAAAATGAGGTAGAGCATACCAAGAGTTCCCGTTTGAATGGCGTACCTAACTAAGGTCGGGGGGGTCGCTAACTATATAATAGTGGACTCTTCGCCTCATACAATTGTACCCCAATGCCTCCGTTCTTTATAAGGTAGGAAAAGCGCAAGCGACACCTTTGTGCTACCCACGTTCATCATCACTACATAGTATAAAACAAAGTCACATTATCTGTCCCTACATCGCTATGTATGCTTAAATCTTTAAAACTACGCAACGGATTTTGATGCGGTTTTCTTTAATAGATAGAGTGATTGAAGAGGAAGGTTTATATGTATAATAACATCCATTAAATAGTGGAAAAATACTGTTATTTTTGAGGTTTCTACTGAGATGTCGTAAATAATTTAAAAAAATCCGCTTTTATTGCAAACGCAGGCTGAACCCTACGAGATTTATCAAAATAATGTACTAAGTATTGTCCACATTGAAAAACCCCGCTATGGTATACGTCTATCTCTTATGGATATCCCACAATAACATTTCTTTGTCATTTACTTTTTACGACAAATAAAGGCAGGCGACAAATATTCGAAGCGATTTTAACCAATACAGCATTAATCATTATCTTATTAAATATCTTAAATACATTGTTGATTTAATATAGATCTATATGACCCTTTACACCATATGATTTAAATGAATATTTTCGAATGACAGGCTATATACTTTATACCCGTGCGAAGCCGAAGCGGGCGCTAGTATTCTAATAATATAAAAAAAAAACATTTAACAAAAATGATTATACCGTAACGACTCAAAGTAGCCCCATCACAACTCCATTACCGCTGCGGACTTGTGTTTCTAGTACAAAGATAAGATTTTATTTGCATTAAATATTGTTGTAATTACAAACAGATATTTATCCACATGCTTTGCCTTCCTGGCTTACACAACAATTAGCACATAACATCATTAATACATTATAATTTTCGAAGTCCAACGCCATACTGCATGTCCTCATTAATCATACCGTATGATAAATAAACCAATTCCAGTTCACATCTCACAATAACTTAAACACACATGCGGTGGTCTCGCAGTATTGCACGGCCGTCCCATTCAAACAGCTCCCCACAAAAGGTACGCAACGACCGTTCAATGTCTCTGCCGATCTGGAAGTTTACCTAAATATGTACTGTAAAGCGCAATGCAAGCGCCGCAATAAAACTACTTTATGACATACGTGTTTTATTTGGTCACAATATGCTACCGAATGCGGGAGGCACGTCGCGCTCAGCCGCCGGCGAACGGTAGCTGTACTTTAAATTTGATTAAACTCAACCTGAACATAATATCTGTATGTGATATATGCTTGTATGTTCTTTAATATAGTACTTGAAAGTCTTGAGAATGACATGATTATAAAGCGTAATACAAGGCTTCTCAGTTGATAGTGGAGTTTGTATAAAAGTCAAAAGTCAAAAATATCTTTATTCGATTAGACTTTTTACAAAGTACTTTCAAATCGTCAGCACGACATGTTTATACAGGATTATACATGCTACCGCCAGGTTCGGAAGGTTGCTTTTACTGAGAAGAACCATGGCAAGAAACTCAGTAATTACTCTTTTCTAAAATATTATACAATTTAAAAAAACAAAGTACATCACTTGACAAATGTAAGCCCATGGACACAGTTCCAATGCACAAAAGTTTGCATAGTGCAGCCACGAAGGTCGACTATTGCATATTATTTTCGTGCATACTAAATTCATCCAGTACTTCAGTAATATTTTATGTTTCATTTAATATTCCTTACAAGTTGTTTCATATGCATTGGTATCAGAATTGAAAAAAATTTCACCTATCTATGACCTCACTATAAAAATAATTTATATTCACTTTCAATTATAAGTTGTCATAGAGACAGATAACGCGTGAGGCATTAGATTATATATGATTATAAAAGTGTTCATCCTACAGCAAATCCGCTTATAAACTAGAAAGGTGCTGCACTTGGCTGGAACATATAAGAAGCAAGTCGTATTCAGAGCACCAGAGGGAAGAGCGATTAATAAAACTGCAGATAGCCACTGCACGGCGCTCAGCGGCTCATTATAGTGAGAGCCGGTTACACTATGTACCCACCAAAAAGAAAAAATATAAAATGTACACTACAAATAAAAAATATTTATTCAGTTTAGGCCCTAGTACTTATGAACGTCGAAGAATTTTTGACCTCAGGTTCGGAAACAAGCCTTCTGAGAAGAACCGGTAGGAAACTCAGCAGATATGAATACCAAACTGGTTTACATAATTGTGTTTGCATACCATGTCATTGCCAGGAGCTACTAGTATCATGCGGCATTCAAACTCTTAGGTACAACTTCTCATACATGAATATTTTCCTCTTGGAATGATAAGGCGTGGAATGTACTCCCCTTCGTCGAAAACACGACAGCAAAAGGTTATTCAAGAAGGGTGTGAAATAATCTTATGGGCTCGGCAACGTGCGGTATCCTCTATTTGTGTACCATAACATTAAACGTCAAAGCTAAGAACTTTTAAATACGTGCTTCTTAGTTGATCTTAGTTAGTCCCCAGGTATGTTTGCTTGCATTGCCTTAAAATAACAGACAAATTCAAAAACTGTCAGAAAATTTCAAGAATGAATATAATTCAGAATGAGTCACATTCAGAAATTCACTTCGAACAACCTTAACCCAAGTATTAAAGCTTTAAGAATGTAATGTTAATATAAAGCTTCACTTTGAAGGCGTTTATTTGTGATCGTTGTTCTTCTTTGGTAGTTGGTGCACCTCATCGTGTGCGCCGTATTTTAAATTCCCGCTAAATGCGACATGAAGCGTGTAAAGTGCACTCTTTGAAGTGGTAATTCGGCCGAGCGCAGTGAAGCGAGCACCACATAGTTGCCCGTGGCACTCCCCCCCCCCTCCCCTCTCCTCCCTTCGTACCACATTGATGGAACATTCAACTACATACGCCACAACATTTTAAATTATTTAACTCTCGAACTAAGTACACTACTGCTTTCAACTGGAAGTAACTCGAACATTTAATGTCGTACGGAACCACGCATAATGTGTGCTAGTATGTTCGCACGTAGAGTACGATATCCGGAACCGTGCTAGCTTGTTTGGTTTTAATTTTAGCTCTAAATAACTCATTGGGAAAACTAAATCTTTCTTGAATCGCAGGCAATAACTACTGCAATAAATATCTGTTAAATACATCAATGATATGTCCATGGAACGGTGCGTTGTTTAGTTTCAATATATATTGAGATCGAATTGTGTATTGTTCCACTAGTGTAAGACACAACATCCCTCCACTGTGACCGCACTCGCCGTAGGAACACAATAGAGATACGATAGAACACGATACTATTAGAGCCCTGACATATATAGTATATCCTTTGAACTAGCAAACACGAAGCTATTACAAATATTTTGCTTCGAACCTATATTCGTTCTCATTTTCATTCAAGAAAGCATTGAGTGTAGATATATAATCAGGACCGCCTGTATAAAGGCCGACGTTCCTCTTACTTGAGAGCTATCATAACTTGTATTAACTCGTGACGCTGGGTATTGGCTTTATCAAAGAAGAGGGAGCGACTCGCGAACTTTGATTAAAACCACAGCGCTGCAATAACAACCTGCCGCACTATTCACCTCTTTAACAACTATATTATGCCATTATGGACCTTACAACTTATTTATATCCATGTAATTCAATTAAGGTGTTATAATGAGGTGATTTTGCAGTCGTAAACCAGTGTAGGCCACAAAGGTGCTACGCGGTCGTAGAAGCGCTACGCACTGCTACGCGTCGTGCGGCGTAGCGCTACGACGCACGTATTTGCATAATGATGCTCGCTGCAAACATTATACACACATTCCGGTATTATTTGCTGCTGTAAAGATGTATTCAAATGGCCCTCTAAAGTTTTATTGTAACCGAGCACACGCGGGAATTGTTTCCTTAATGGTTAAACTCAATGACATAGCACCAAACGAAAAATATTAAAAGAGACGTTGTCTCACCTCAGACTGTACTTTTATATTGCAGTATTGGAACAAAGCGATTGAATAAAAGCGCACATTTTTAGTATTTACTTACTGTTGAATTCGAAAAAGTTACCATAACTTGATATGCATTTTATACGACATTCTATTAGGCGTGGATTTTAAAAGCATTGTAATTAGTGGGCTCCATGCCTCATTGAACATTGTCATGTTGTCACAAAGTGTGTATATGATGTATATGATGTATATGATGTTATCAGTAGCGGGCGCGCGAGTGTAGGGCTCACGTGCCGCTCGTTCGGTTCACTCCGCGCGCTGCACTCCGCTCTTTACTGTAATGACACTCATAAACTCCCACCGCTTAAATGAAACGAATATTATTTCCGCTTTCACAGATGCTGAAATGTGTATTTTATTCGTGCGAGCCTCGTATTTTTGACTGTTACGATAAATGTACTGAATGAACGTAACGAATTGGTCTCGTTGTGGAATGGTGGAGTTATTAAATCTACGCTAGTACCTTGAGTGATTGTAGCCGTGCCTACTACTACCCATATACGGTAAAAACAAGTGAGTAATGTTTGTACGTCCTTGTTATATTGTACTCTTGGCCACTTGTGACGTCGGACCTTGACACAAGTATCCATATACTACTACTAGTAAGTAGTCATCATTTGTCCTAAATGTCACCTATCAAGCCGAACTGTGTCAAAGGCATAGATGAAACATAATTGTATGTAAGCTTACTTTAATGTGCCAGATTAGTTATAGTTACATAATTATATTGAACGCTCCATCCTCTGACTGACTGTCTGTTTTCACTGTGAAGTGAAGGTATCGAACTAACAAAAGGTTTTCCACAGGGGCTAAGTTATCCGTGGAACTTTTTAACCACTTGTGTTGAATACGACGCGAGAGTAACCGCAAGTTAGTTGACTCGTCACGAGCTGACACTTGTACAGACCAATACAAGGGCGATTACGATGTGTGCTTTAGAGGATCTAACACTTACACTCATTAATTTATGTATTTATTTATTTATTTGGAACGATTAAAGCATAAATGCCTTCGACTCGTAACAATATTCAATTGTCTCTATTCATCACGTAATGTTAAAAATACACCTAATAAATATTTTATATGTATGTAGTTACGATATATGTAGTATAATAATACGAATATTAATATAATATGATTGAATAAAATACAACCATTTTTTGAAACTTTAAATCATTGCTTGGGTCGCCGAGCCAACGTATTGAGTAGTTAACATTTTGTAACAACATATTACTTTGGCTTTCTTTAGCTCGTACAAACAAGCCCCATGCACACACTACATGACGCTGCTATGTTTGTAAGATTCTACTGATCCAACAATTCTGGCATAAAACTCAAGAGTCAAATATGTCATATAAGTTAGTATAAAAGTGTCAGCTCCCACAGTTGAGATGTGTCCCGAGTGTAAGTTGTGACAGGCGAGTGAAGGGCGTGGCGCGGCGCTCCTCACGCGGTCCCTTCGCGTATTGCTTTTTCGTATGTTTGCTTCGGAAAATAAAATAAGCATTTTATTTTCTCGCTCTTTGCTTACGGATACAGATTGATATCTACACTAGGGTCTCGATAGATATCTTACACATGCTCACACGGCCAATTTATTTTTGCAATTTGGCGACAAAAGTAATGGCAATTTTCGGAAATATAAGCCCCGAATTATTGTCTGTTGCCCTAACGATTTGCCTTGTTTTTTAGGTTTTTCCGAATTGGTATATAACTAGCCAATTGTTACGTTACGGCAGCTTTCAATAATATTTATTAATATACAATTGTTAGTCCTTACTGACTGACTTATGTAATCAACGCATAACCTCGGACGAACTGGTCCTTGAGATGTAACATTTGGAGGGAGTTTTCATAGGTCCACTAAAAAAGGGTTTTCCAAAATTCCAGCCCTAAAGGAGTTGAGTGGGATTGTATTTTCTATATAGTATTTTGCTCAGTTTTTACTGAGATTATGCAATTTTAGTTGCCCGTGTCAGCGCACCACAGTACCAGCATTTTATGTAGCATGGTTTTATTTCAGTAGAAGTATCTCCATGTTCGCCTCCCACGCTTATTCAAACACGTCTTATCTAATCTTACTTTAATAACTTCTAGTCCTCGAACTTCTGAGATAGAATTATATTGCAAAGAAAAAGTTAAAAGCAATTCACACAACTTAATATTACTAAAAATGTTTGACTCATCGTCTCTGAAAATTAGCTTTATAATTCCAAAGATCTGAAGGCTGTCCATTTAAATCAATGCTGGTTCTGCGAGCTGACTTTACTTTGGATATAATCTGAGACAAACAAGAGGGAAAATAAAATGTAATGGAACACGTCACCAGCAGCCCTGCACCGGGAGTATGTGCCGCGCGCACACACACGCTATAACACATGCATATTGTCTATAAAATATTGAACATATCAATACTTAAGGGTAACTTAATAATAAGCTAAGCTTAGATAGTGGCACTAATGTTAGTTGTGCTTAAGAGTTTTTGTAACTTGTCTCTGCTGCACTGTTGTATGGAGATGCAAACGAGAGGCTGCAATGAGATACAGCTTGTAATAAATTAAGTAAGTTCCTCTCACTATACTGTATGGTGGACACCAGCTGATCAGTTTTTGTGCTGGGGTCACTAACAGTAAGTATCAACTATTTTATTTATTTATTTATTTATACCACATTAGAACGGTAACAAAATACCACTTCAACTATAAAATGGAGACAACCACATCTCAACTAATCAAAGTCGCAGCACGTTACTAACACATAAATACACTCGAAAACTTCGCTCGCGTATTTCAGTGGCTCATGTAATTTTATCTGATTGTGGGTACTTCTACACATGTGCCGAAGGGTGTATCGTTTAAGGGTGAATATCGAACTATATTCAAAGTATCCGCCGTTCCTTATATTTACTTATTGTACTTACTTACACTACTCTGAGAGGGCCTCGCGAAGGAGGGGCTAAATATTTGGACATGAATATAATAGGACTATTTTCGTTTAATTTCAAAAAAATATTCTAGCTTTGTTTAATGCAAGAAATAAATTAATGTTAGCAATTAACGACATTTGTGATGTAAATGAGCGACCCGCGTGCTATCTAAAGTGCTTCTGTGAGTAGTATTTTTAGGAGTCACTTCTGAGGATCCGGAGATACATTACTGTAATTACAATTTATCACCACCGAAGACACATAGATTACAAAAATAATTGTAATTACTTTAGCTAGGTGTCTTTTCAATGTTGAATTTATATTTTTTGAAGTAATCGGAACTAATGCGAGGTTATGACATCATGATTTTGAGATTGAAGGCATAATAATAATGCCCGCTAAGTGCTGCTCCGCTTATCTGTACATACAATGATCGTCCAATCATAGAGTAAGCCTCAAGGAACTGTTAGATTTAACTATAAAAACCATAGGTAATCATGGGCAAGTACACAAATTGTTTATCAATAATATCGGCCCTACATATAGTCCCAGCATTGGGCACGGGCATCCCGCGTCGTAATGAAATGAGGCAGTTTACACGCGCCGACACGACGCAGAGGAATACAAGAAGCCGTATTGAATATACATTAAACCCTCGGGCAGCATTACCCTAAATTATGGCATATGATCGCGCGGCGGACGGCTGGAGGACGAATAAAAGGCTTTAACTTATTGCCGATGGTGCTTGCGCCCGCTCAGGGGGGTCGGGACAGCTGGCTCGATGCGGGTACTGACACATATGGATAACATTCTTATAAACTAACTAAGTCAAAAATTACCATTATAATATATAATAATAAATTACGACGATACAACCAAACATTTTAGGAAACCATCGAGATTACAAATACTATGAGTAAAAATATTTTATGTCCTTTACTTACTTCAACAAATATGCGATAAACACAGTTCGCCTTATGGTTAGCGGCTACTGCAGGCTGTGGCCGTTTGCATCTCCAACAGTATCATTCACTACACCAATATAGTGTAAGACACAATAATATATTTTTAAGCTAGCACAGCTGCTCCGCATGTGGCCATTCAACTATCCACTATACATTAAAAGGATTGAATAGTACGTCAAAGAATCAATTCAGTGATAAATACACAATGCCATTGTCTCACAATAAACACTGTCTTTAACATCGATACAAACAATTCAACTCTCGATTTTCAATAACTCGGTCACGTGGGCACATCTCTAGCACTATTCTCCATGTTTATTGCGGCCATTTAAGCTGACCTCCCCAGTTTCCAAGTTTGACGACAATCAGAGCTATGTTGGTGTATAGAATGGGTCTAGTTATATTGGTCGTTTTATTTGAATGGCACGTACAAACCAGGGAATACATTTACAGGCAACAAACCGCGTGTTTTTATTATTTTTTAGATGGCACATGGTACATTGTTATTCAGGTCTTTATTTAACAATTCTGCGCAAGGCAAGGTATCTACAAATATAAGTTTCCACTTATAGCGATGATATCTTTTTAAGCATTGAAAGTGATAAGATTGATAATGTACTTGTAAAGTGTTCGCTAATTCCACGCTGTATACTTTTGAAGTTATTTAAATAATAATACAAACTAAATAAAACGCAACCCTGGTAGTTAATTCTAATTCCAAATGGTTCTAAAAGCTTTTTGATTCGCGTCGAGCCGAGTATTAACTAGTTGAAAAATAAAATAAGTCCGTATGAGCGAGCCGTGAGAGGCAATCAGAGCAATCGCCCGTTATATTGACTATCCCGAGTGAGGCCGGGATCACAGGAGCAATGCAGCCATGATATAATGTTTGAATGTACCTCCAGCGCGACACATTGTCGGATTGCATTCCACTGCTCACTTAGTTTATATTAAGCCGATGGACGCTGTGGGGGATTCGGGAGGCAACGTGCACCAATATCTGGGATCGAGCTCAGTGCGCACTCTTACTGTATTTAAATATACTATTGTACTGGCAGTCAGACGTTTTTCATACAACAACTAGCTGTACCCCGCGGTTTCACCCGCACAGACTTGTATTTAATGGGTGGTCTCAAATATTTTTAAAATAAATAAAACCGAACCTACTCTTTATAACACCAGCTGTCTGCCACTAAATGTCCCGTTAAAAGCGGTCCAGTCATTTCATTGATTTAAGCCGTTACCCGGAACAAACAAACTGACAGATAATTATTCTTAAAATTGTTTTTCTTTTCGTGTTTGTAACATTTAATATGTGTCATATGCATTCAATAAAAAGCTGTGTATTTGAAATTACAAACAGACGCTTCAATTTTATTTATCTGTATAGATATAGATGTACATTAATTCAATGTTCTACATTGAGGGTGGCGTTGAAGGCGGAGTGAGCGCAGGCCTAGCGAGTGGCCACCACATCATCCAAAAAATCAAATTTGATGTCCGATGTAAATATTCACAATAGTGACATATTGTATTATCATCACCTGCATGTTGTATAAATGTTAAACGTAATGAAAATAAAACAATATTGAGCGGAAACATAATATCTTATTACGACCCTTTGACTCGAACAAGGAAAATAAACCAAATTATATCAATAGTATTGCAACCGTTATTTAGCTGAGCCAATAGGCGACGGTAACTGTATACTATTGGTAGAGCCGTACGCTCGCTTGCCGGTTCCTTGGTATAATTAAAGTCAACACGACAGGTGAACGCAGCACCGTCAATCAATATGTTACCTTGTTAGTATTATTCGGTATCTGGTAACCCCGGTTCAATTAACATTCAAATGTGCCGACAGCGTCCAATCAACCCGACACTGTGCGTTATCAACACCTATCTGATATGAAGCGTGCGTATTGTGACCAAATATAAATGTGACAGAAAGGCGTCTATTTAGATTGGCGGAGCAAAGACATTAACGCGCGCTTACGAGAGGTTTGCGTATCAAGTCAGATATAATGGTTCCGTAAGTGTCTATGTGTGCGTACGCGTGTTGAAAGTATGAAAGCCGACCTCGTGTATTGTATGGCGTTGTGGTGGATATCCACGTGACGGTCTCTCGCGGAGCATGCTGGTCTATGGTACCGACGGTAGTGAGCAGAGCTAATAGTGAGAATATAATTCTGCCTTTATCTACACTAATATAATAAACCTGAATAATTTACTAATCTCTTGAACTAGTCGCATTCGAAAATATTCAAGAGAAACGGTAAATATTCTAGGTATGTAGCTGGCGGCCACGCCTCTCATCATTGTTTTTAACAATGTTAAAATAATATGTGAAGTTGTCGCGAGGGAAATCGTGAACTCGGCTGGTAAGCATTTCAAAATAACAGCTAACATTTTATAAAAATAATGATAACTTAGTCTCTTAGACGTAACCAAATAGGCTAGTCTAGCTGAGACAAGATATTTTAAAACAATTTTATTCACAAAGAATTTTTAACCTTATTAATGTCAAAGACTATAAAATTTAAAATACAAACGGTCATTTTAATATGTTAGTTCATTAGAATTTTTCGTTTAAAATGCTAATTAATTTCAAAGTTATCCGTGCGACTGACACTTTCATTTTGTGATATTTTCTCACGGTTTTAATTCGTGCCGAGCTCGGTAAGTTAAATATTTTAGAATAGTGCAGCGATATGACGGCGAGTTACATAATATTATTCATTGCAGCCTTATTTTTAGGTAAATTGTAGCAATAATAAAAAATGCACATTTAATATTAAATTATTTGCGCATTTCTGCCACAATGACACTATCGTGAAAATGCTGTGATGACTGTAATGATCTAGCATTTAAATGAAACTTCTGGACACGGCTCCTGATGATTAACGTCGAGTGCTGATCATTGACGCTGGCAATACCAAAGGACACCTTATTGTGTGCCCGTTTGAAGGATAAATTGCTTTGTCAACATGAAGGGAGCATCCCTCAGCCAGCGCAGTGGCTCCACTCCTCGTCCCTTCCATGTAGATATGGCGGCCCTTCTCACCCACTACATACTGGCCGATAACTGTCTGTGATCTTCTGTAAGGTGGGGTCAAGTCCTGGTGCCCACCAGGACTAAAATCCAACTCTTAAATTGTATTATCATGAGTTGATGAACATTGCGATAGATGAGAATACAAATCAAATATTTAACTAACAGAAGGTTTGAATATCTGCGTATTTGTGTTACAAATTGAAATTAACCGAAAAGTTTATTAAATTTTGGAAGGTAATTTAAACAACTTCACGATTTATGCGAATCTATGCTTCACATTACAAATTCAAATTACGCCACAAATTTTACGAATCACTTAAATATTTCTTTGAAATAAAACACAAACAACGTAACTTGCTCTGCCGCGCGGGTTTGCTCAGCCTACGATGACAATAATCCCACAGCACCTCTCTTTAAACATATCCTGTCAGGCACCACACCGTCATCTAATGCATGAATATATTATGTTAATCACATCAATATGTTGCTGAGTAAAAGGAGGACAAACTGACAAACATTTGCCCATTTAATATAAGTAAGGGAGGATTAGTTGGATACCAATTAAGTGCCTACAACTGGCGCTCTCTCCGAGAAGACAATATTAGTAAATCTCATTTGCGAAATGAGTTTTATTGTATTGCTTTATGATATCGTTCAATAAAGGGTGTGTGGGGATAGGGGGTGGTAGGGTCTCTTAATCAATTGACAACGACTTTTATTGGCTATAAATATTATTTATTCAATGGGAGATATCGCAGGCTGAGCGTTCAGCCGCGACGCTCAGCGCATGCTAATGTCTCAAATACTGTATTATTACCAAGTGCGACTCATTTTGTATCAAATGATACATTATATCCTCGTTATCCTGTATATCCTGCAGCGCTCCTAGCGATATCTACCATATTGGGTTTATGTTGGGGAGAGTTTCATACACTTTTCTAAATAAACGTAACATTTTACGAGCAGTTCGTTAAGTTTTTGTTGATGTCCAATTATACAACAAATGTACTTATTCAGTATCATGACTGACATGACATCATGAATATCGAATCTGGACTAGTCTACTCATATTAAGATGTCGCATCATTCGTAGCAATCACTATCGTCATCGTATCCACAATTATTCGCTCTTAGCAAGACCAAGTCACTCACGATGTTATGTATAAACTTGCCTCGTTTGATCGTCCCCGCAGCGTGGACTCAAATGTAAATGCCAAGTTATACTACAAGTAGGTGTTGGGTAATAGCATAGCAAAGAAAATAACATAGTGTAATGATGTTTCTGCAAATGTTAGGAACTCAATTAAAAGTTGCGGATTGCGGCGACCGGCAATTATCGTGACTCACAAGGTGCCGGCTTTAGCTGAGCTCTTACGACTCCAATAATATATTTCTAACAAATTATGTGGTTTCGCAAACACTGTGTGATTACTAAGTATTCTCGATTCACTCTTATTTAGCCAAAAACGAGGAGCAGTGCAGAAGATAAGTTCCATACACTACTGGATCATTTACGCCTGGCAACACAAATTAATCTGTATAAAAAAAATGTCACACAAAAGACATTAATTTTAGTTGACAGAACAGGCAGTTTGGGTAACAGAGGTGCTCGTATGTTCGAATTCCCCTTTAATTTATTGAAAAATAGACAATTGCAGAACTTTCATAGTCGAAGCTACATGCTCTATCGATGGGAAGATAAAGCTTGGACACAACAAAAAAGTTATTGTATACTCTATGTGACAACAGAACTATAACTTTATTGCTCTGGGATCCTTCAAAATTGCTTCCATTTAATACTCGACGTCTACAACAAGAATGTAGGAAACCGTGTCAAGATGGGAAAATACAAACCCAGTTCCGTGCGACACCCTCGTGTTGAGTGTGATGTCGTGGCGTTATTGGCGGCTCTTCGCATAATCCGCCCTTTGGCTCTGTTTGCTTCCGCTGGAGGTCCTTTTACAGCGCACTAATACAGGGAGAGTCCCTGCGTACCACCGTGTTCCATTACCATACTATGGTTCACTCAATATTCCGGGAATTTGAATTAAGACTTGATGGGGTGAAGTAGAGTAGAATAGCTCTCTTCTCTGCCTGTCTACCCTGCGAGGGACTCTGAACGGGGTATTTCAGACAAGAGTTATAAAAACACAATATTAAAATGCATGGAGACGTTGAATCAGTAATAAGTCGAAATAAATAGAACGTGTTCAACTTTATAAGGTCCAAAATCTGTCTCAGTTATCCCGCCTTATGCAATCCGAAGCTTAACAAAGATTATCCAAATACACCCGAGTTGCGAGCGTCGAGTGTCGGACACTGGTCTCGAGCTCTCGACGGAATCCTGGGAGCAGCTGAACAAATGCACTCACTAACATTATTGTTCTACACCGCTGCCCGCTGTGTACGGAGATGTTTGGCTAATGTTACTTGTGTACATACTTGCGGTTACTTTTGCAAATTGAATACAATTTCAACAATGCGCAAACCTGCATTCTTTACATGGTTGGAAAGTATACACGCCTCTACCGTATATGTGCAGTGTGCGACTTCCCTTGAGAGAGGAGAGGCACCTGGCACCTGATCGTTCGTGGTGTATCATAGTACTTACTGTCAGTGTGACAGTTGCCACAATACAAGGATGAATCGTTCGTTCAACCGTTTGCAAACAACCTGTATATGGAAGATTCGACAGTAATTAATTATGAAGTTAGACCGCGTCGTCGGCCATCTTAATATTAGTCGCTGATAACAAAGTGATGTTAATAGGTTCATCTTAATAATGAGACACTGAAGATCGAAGCTCAGCCGACCCTTGTAATTAGCAAGAGTACCCGGTAATGATAATAATACCGGTTATTACCGGTAATGACGGATACCCAGCCGGGTACACGACATTGTGGGAAAGGAATGTAGTAATTGTGTTATCGTGATTAATACAACATTTTTGTTATATCATGTTGTCACGCCGTCGCACCGACTAATAACAGAAGCTAAGCTCTGAAGTTTGCTAACTTGGTCATGTGCGTTGGTCTTAAATCTTGACAACTCGCTTAGAAATTCCAAGTGAGTACTCAGAATTTCTAGTTAGAAAATACATTTAAAAAGAATGAAATATTGTACACAAAGCAATACCGTGGCACTATTATTTATTCTGTGGTAACACCACGATGTGTCGCGGGCTCGGATAGAAAATTCGTTTCATGCGTCGCAGAACAACGAACGCTACCTATTATATTATGGTACAAAATAATATAAAGCGGAGTGATATGGAAGAATGTAACGCCTCTCATACAGCTAGTCATGCCAGTGTTGGTGTATGATATATTGCGAGGAGCTGCGTGGCTCTGCTCGGCGCTAGTTCGCATACCATAAGTTATTCACAATGCTGAGATACGCCCCGAGCTCGCGGTTTTCGCGTTTTATTTTATTGCTACCTCTTTACAAAGTGTGAACTTGGTCCTGGGGCACTTTTGGAGAGTTCATAGTGAAATATTGTTTGAGTACCTACAATGTTCCATCACTCAGATATTTGTCAACATACATAGGAGCTGCCCTTTTAGAAACTGTACTGTACTTTCATACAGAATACCGCAACCAAATAACGTCACTTTAGAGTGGTGTTGGGTTCCACTGCATTGCTCTCTAAAATAACACTTTCACTATATTGTTCAATAAATAACCATTACAATATATACTTGTAATGCGCCAAAATCTGTTCTAAATGTATACTAACTGTCCGGCGATTTCACCCGCGCAATCTCATTTTCATGGGTGTTTTTTTTATATATTTTACTGGATATAGGAGAGTAACCTTTAACAGCTGCTCTATGTTAGTGAATGTTACATGAAACACAGTTATTATTGTGGAGGTTAGCCAGAAGAAACAGATGCGCGAAATATTATTTATTTTTCTATTATAACTTTTCTCCATATATAGAAAGTAAAATTTCCATTTCACTCATTTTTTGTTTAATAGTTCCCCCCGATGAGTAGAGGGGAGAGCTCTCCACTCGCACCGCCTACTCCGTGAGCGACTCCAAACAGGTCTCCAAATATTGCCAGTAAACATATACAAGCACACTTAGGGTCCACAATTTTTCAGTTGTCATCATGACAATAACAGATATCATGCCTGAAACCTTTGAAAGCAAAAACCCCTTTCACTTTCCACATTCAGTCACTTTTACGTAAACCATTTGTCAGATGTACATTGACACAGAAGTACGTGTATATAAGGTTTAT
Organism: Watsonalla cultraria; assembly: GCA_964035505.1. NCBI lineage: Eukaryota > Metazoa > Arthropoda > Insecta > Lepidoptera > Drepanidae > Watsonalla > Watsonalla cultraria. Next base: position 9,648,149 of record OZ037731.1, read on the forward strand.
GAATCAGGCTGTATTCCTGAAAGGCTCGTATTATTTACTGGCTAGAGTGGAGTGTGATGGATCGCACCGATGTGGTGTACGGGTGCTCGAGGAGGATCACAAACACCTCCCGATGTTTGCCTGCCGGTTATATTGACACACAATTGACACATAATGCTTCACTTACGCGTGCCCTAAGTACGGTTACTGTAACTATATATATTTATGTGTGTGTCCTTAAAGGCATAAAGAAGGCGTAATTACACAGAATAAAATAATAGTACTGTGACACATGTGACATGTAATACTGAGGTTGATTTATGATGTCACATACACTGAGGTAAGTGTAAAGAGGGATGGGGTTCCATCAAAGCCTCCTTCTATACGAGTAAGTAATCTACAGTCGTATGAGAATTGCCAGTATTTGCGATCTATGGGAATTTATTGAATTAAAACAAACCAACCAATTCACGAAATTACTCCGAGCTTTTAAAATATCAAAATGCTACAATTGGACAGGTAGTTGAGAGGCAACTAAATGACTCTGGAGTGCAGTAACGTCTGTTTCATGCAAATCCACTCTGCGGTCTGAGTTTAGCCGCTTTTTATCAAGAGAATGGGGGCTCTTTGTATTCAAATTGCACGTTAAGTAACGCCCGCGGGGACTCTCGCTGGCTACAATCTTCTCTTCACCAATGCGGTGTAGATGCATGTACCTACTGCACCAACACCCAAGAACTGCTATTATAACAAGACGTATACCTCCTGAGAGAGTATGGCTTTTAAAACAGCACTCTGCTCGCTGTAACCATTGTTTTATTTTAATGCTACGAAGATGGTATTAACATTTACAAGCGTAGGTCACATGATAGTGACCAGCTCATTATCAATAACTAGCTGTGCCCTGTGGTTTCACCCGCGTGGATTTAATTTGATTACCGCGGAACCCAAAATTTTCTTTATAAATAAAACCCCATGGTACTCCCTGTAACATCTGCCAGTGAAAGTCCCGTGAAAATCGGTCTAGCGGTTTAAGAGATTACTCTTTGGAAAATAACTCATTATTAGGTACCAATTCTTTGCGTTTTTATACTCGTGATAATTTCTAAACGCAATGTCCTATTGGAATAAAACAAACAGTATTTTACTTCTACATGAATATCCTTGATAGGATAATGCTTGATTTGGATAAGAATTAATATTATGATACACATTTAACGTAGTTTCTTTCTTCAGGCGATTAAACTATTTTTATGAACATTAAAGCGGTTATTGTGACTAAACTATGAGAGTTAGATATATGCTCTCGCGGACTTTTTTGTAGATCTTAATAAGACCTACAAACCCGTAGTACATCATTTTGTTCTATTGCCAATAGTTTTTGCAGCGTACGCATAAATAGGTTTTCGATTTTACACCTTAGGTTAGAAAATTGCAATTTACTTACGGACCCCTATTTTTTATGAGAATAAAATATAGCTTATAGCCTTCCTCAATAGATGGACTATCCAACACTGAAAGAATTTTTGAAATCGGACCAGTAGTTCCTGAGATTAGAGCGTTCAAACAAACAAACTCTTCAGCTTTATAATCTATACTAATATTATAAAGCTGAAGAGTTTGTTTGTTTGTTTGTTATTTTTTAAATAGCTAATATTACAAGGAGTAACTAACTTTTATTTAAAAAGAACATTTGGGGTTCCACGGGAATTAAATTAACTCTGCGCGGGTGAAACCGCAGGGCACAGCTAGTAATAGTATAGATTAGCTGTGTCCCGTGGTTACACTCGCGTAGACATAATTTGATAGGTGGCTTTATTCTGTGGAAACCTTTTTTTTTAAACGCAAGCAGCTAAAGTTACTCCTTGTAAGATCAGCTATCTGATAATGAAGCCTCGCTAAAATCAGTCCAGCCTTCTCGAAAATTAACCGAAACCATCAAAGAGAAAATAAAAAAAATGGTTTTAGTTTGTAAGCACCTTGTATACTTTCAAAGTAAAATTGATTTGAAGTTTTGAAAAATATCTGTAATTTACGTAAATTGGTTGTCAAACAGGGGGCTTTATTGAACCGACTACCAGAGCTATAACCGCAGACAAATATAACACTGATACTTAAGAATCATCAAAGGGCTCCGGTGGTCGCGTGTGTCTGGTGACGTCATACAAAGGCGCTTTCCACGAGAGACTTCCTTTTGTTAGTACGTTGAGTTTTAGACAGTTACTCTGTGGGTGGTGTTCTGAACTACTCACAACATGCTGCGACAGTGGCCGAGAGCTCATTCCCACTGGTTGCATTGTATTCAAGGAGCTTCCTTCCTCGCTCCAGCTGTGGAGTATTGAATATATTATTCGACGTTGTTTTCCCAAAATTTTAGCATTAATCAATTATTTTTTAATGATAAACAAGTAGAGTTAATACAGTCACAATTGATAAAGCCACTTAAACAGTCCCTCTTTACAGCCACATTCAATATACGGTACGTGCTATTTGTACTTTTTCAGTTCACCTCTCAGTAAAGTTGACTGCCGTTGGGACGCGAGGGACGTCGTAAAGTAGCGTGATCTATCGCCGGGCCATCGGGAGGGCCGGTGTAACCGACTGTACCGGCGATAACAAACATATTCCTTCACACGAGCCACGCTCAAACGACGCATGTGACTTTTATTTACTTTAGCATGTGTGAACAGTTTATTGTCATCAACTAAGTTCGGTATGGATGCTATTGGCATTGTTTATCTGGTAAATAGCTTCGGGCAAAACAGAGCAAGGCTTCTATACACCATCATATATTGGCTTATCTTTTTCTACAATGGAATCATAATGTATGGAGTTGTATTGCTGTGAGCACGTAGCTCAGATAATAAGGAGCTCAAATATCAGTGTATATAATAGATGGGTACTAGTTTTCTTCTTGAATACATGATAAATATTTATTAAGCATAAAATAATGACAAGCTGAAAATAGTTCCAGCCAGCTTCCTGTCTATGTAGGCTCTACGTTGGACAAAGCGGCCGCGAGCGCGCCGACAAACGCCAGGATGAGTTATTATGTTGGCTTTGAGCTGGGGTCAACGAACGACATGAATTCTAAGTAAGTGCAAAGAACTTTGTAGAGCTCCACACGTCTCTTAACCTTTGCCCTCTCGTCGATGATACGATTGTGTAGATAATGTCCGATGCCGGAGACTTTACTGTACCTACCATTATTTCACTTTAATTATATTTCTTTCTCCATCGTTGAAATATTGTTTTGCTGTACTAGCAAGACAATATTTCAACTAGCTAGGTGGACATATACGCTTTTAATATTTTACTTTAAAAAAAACTTGTCGCAGCTACGCGAAGCATGAATAAATTACTGTTTTACCATAAGTGATTAAACAAGTCAGAAATGGCTTTATAAAGATCCAAAAAGGATCCATTTAGCAAAGGTGTAGGCAGGGTTCAAGCAAATAGTGTAAATATTACAAGTGTAACAAGCAAATAGTGTAAGTGTGGCAATTACTTCATTATTATTTTTAAAATAATATTATAATGAGTTATTTCGGTAATATTTAAAGATAAAGTTAAAATCCGCCAGTTTTACGTGCACACGTAGCTGTATACTTGAACTGTAAAATTGCAATTCACTATTGGTATTGAGGAATGGTACAACTTCTCTAAAGCGATAACTATTTAAATGACTATGTTATTCTTACAACAAATATAACACACGTCTCCACGCATCACGCGAACATACTGACTACAATAGAGCGCCGTCTTTTATCACACGTCGCTTTGTCGCGACCCACACGCTGGAAGGAACTGAGGGAATATGCACTTTGAACTTAATACCACTGGCTTACAGTGAGGAATAGCATGATGCACACGACATAATGTCATGAGCATTCTAGATCAAATTGGCAATATTTATTATAACATGATTGTGTTCATGATGTTAATTAACTATTAGTACCTACACATGGAGGGCGCAATGGCGATATCCGTAAGAGAACTAGGGTACGCAGCACTTTAAGTAGGTACTAGTTTCATTCATCAATAATTTATTTCATGGCACTGGAATATAAAATCTATTTAATGATACGATAACTTAAGTGTATGTTAAATGTTTAATGTCTTAAACCTTAAGACCTCAGCTTCAATACATCATATTGTATTGAAACTCCTCTCGGGACGAGCTTAATAAAGTATTTAATGGCGCTGTAAAGCTCTTATGAAATAACATTGCAAAGTTGAAAGATTAAATATTCCTCCCTCCTGCTTTACTTACAGAACATGATATGGAGGCTACTAATATTATTCACTCGTCAACTATGTGTTTTGATACGAAGATTAATAATTGAGACAATACTTGACAAAACAATAATAGCTTAAAATAAGCAAATTTTAAAAACCATTATTTCTCAATAAAACCTTTTAGTAACCTTTATGATCACGGTGGAAGAATTGTCTTAGTTTGTCTTCAATCCAATTACATTTATTACAAAAGCCAACATATCAGCGCTAAATGTTTGTCTCTCACCTTTAAAAAAAGGCAAAAGTAGTATCATTATAATGACATAAACTTTCCAAAGTTCCCCTGCAACGCAAGCATTCTAAACAGGCTTATTACTTTACTTCGCCATCCCTAAACGTTGAGTAATGGCAAATGTGTCCATCCGCACGGAGGCGAGCTGCAGCCAACAGGCCGCGTCACTGCCCACTAACAATGCCCACAACTTCGTCTGTTCAATTGTCAAATTGCATCCAACTTGGTGCAACGCGACGACGTGCTACTCTGAATTATCGCGCAATCGTGCTTCATAGTTCACAAAGCTGCTCTCACTTTTAAGATAGAAAGTAGACATACGATAGCTCGGATGATAATAGCAGTACTTTGCAATGCTAGAGACTCGATTCTCGCTGAAGGTGCTGAGTCCTGCCAAACCGTCGGTCTCGGTTGACTTTAGATGCACGTCATTAGGAAGTCTATCAAAGTCATGGCAACTGCCCAATGTTTAACGCAACACATCGGTATAAAGGGTTGCGAAGGTCAGATGGCGGTCGCTGTCCGTCACACGTCAAAAGGGTACATTCAGATGTCGACAACATGTATTTAATAAAGTCAGGCCGATGAAGAATGTATACAACTACAGAGAATCGTGATTATAATACACATGTTTTTTTATTAAAATGGGAACAGCTTTTCATAGAAGCTTTAACCATCAGTTAATATTAAAGTAAGGATTACAAGTGAATTTTTATATCAGACCCATTATAATGTTTAGTGCCGCGTAAAGCGAGATTGATATTAAAAATGAACTCGCTCCCTTTCTCGCGCGAAGGCTATTACACGTTACACGCTGTGGTTATACGATGCAACATAACAGGTCACTTTGAAATATTAGCCCGCGGCTTCCCTGAGGCCAATTAAAGTGGACTGTATTGAACGCTAAGTCTGCCTCGGCAGGCGAGTGGGTGGCTCGTGGTCTCAACAGGCTCGGTCTACCTCTCCGATCGTTTATAAAACACCCGATGGTGCGATAAATCATGGCTCTTCTTCACAATTTGTAAATTATTTTGCTTTTAAATATTCGGAAGTGCCGTAATATTTCACCCGGTCCCTCAGGATTGCCCCAGGAAGCATTGCATAACCTTAGTGAGATGACAACGTTAAATTATTTGCACCATTTTAGGGTTCCGGACATGTTCGGTGGTAACGGAACCTTATTACGAAACCTACGTCGTCAGTCCACCTGTCCCCCCTAATACATAATGCTGCCTTTAACACATTATTTTATGGAGACATTTTGACAAACGTTTCATAAAAAAATTGTGTACACATAAAATGTTTTTCTTTTATGTGAAAACTTGCGTTATATGCAGTAAAACTCTTGAAACATTGCTTTTGTTTGAGTTAGAATAGTGCCAACGGCCCGCGGTGAGTGACAAAATACACTTTTAAACAAATTACACGAATATATTGCGTGGTTGTACGAAACCTCTGAGATGGACTGCGTTGCGTGCTTGATATTTCAACGTAAAACATGCTTTGGTCGAGTGTCTTAGGTAGGTGTATGCGCTGGGTAATGCATCACGCTGACTTAGTTGTTGGTGCCGCAACGATGGGGTCTTTCAACACTGATGACATCCATTTGATTACACAAGTTACAGTTTAACTTGGGTCTAGTTTTTGCTATAAATTAATGAGAGTGTATTAATTGAGACCGGTATACCAACATACTACTACATATACAATCACCCTTATAGATCACGAGGAACGATTGCGGAACTAATGGTAAACAGTAAACAAACCCTTTTACTATTATTTCTACACTTCATTAAAGTGATAAGTTGATGGAGAGGCGCTATTCATTCATTTGAAAACAATAGCAAAATCGCAAAAACCAACATAAATACAAATATCAAAATCAAATGCTTAGTAAAATACAGTTGGCATTAGTTACGGACAATAAACTAAAAACCACATAACATGTGCTATAATATTAGTTGAACAAACAATAAATACGAAATGAACTGTAATGTATTCCAAGCACACAGTCCATAAGTGGAGCTCCTCCCACCGACTATTACAGTTTGTCTGTGTTCCAAATAATTTACATTCCAATTTGTTTACAATAATGTTGAACTAAACTACAACTAACCAACTTTGGCTGGCGGATACAGTAAATTGACGCTTGATAACAGATGAGTGGGCTTGATAACAGACACTGGCTTATATACGTGAAATTGACTGAGACGGCCGGAAATAATTAATACCATCGGATAGAAATCGATCACAGTGAAGTATTAGCGTTCAGCCAAAATAGACTTCCACAATGTGTAGCGCTTGTCAAGTGCTTGAACGAGGATATTTGCGTTCACAGAAACTTAATCTTTGCATTTATGATTTAGTTTTAAAAAGAGAATTAGAACTTCACCTCAATGCATTTAATGATTTATAAAAATAATATGTTATTTATATTTTGATTAATATTATCAGGGGAAAAACAATTGTATGAGATTCAAATTGCATGCGTTAACATGGTTAAGTGAGTCAGCTTCCAAAGTGCAACGTTTAATGGCTCTCGGCGCGAAGTTAGCATGAGTAGTGGCGCGCGCGGCGAGCGGCGAGCTCCGAGCGGAGCGATGTTGCTCCACTTTACACTTTGTCACTGTTATATCACTTAGCTACTTTTATATTCACAGTTGTGTTAGTCAGCGAGTTGCCTGATGGACTAAGCCAGGTTAAAATGGACTTCATGTGGCTTTGTACAACACCGAAGATTAATTCACGCTGTTCTCTTTTTTAAGCAAATTGAATTGTGTGTGTGTGTTTTCACCTGATAACTGATTGACGGGCTCATATATCAATGCTCAGCCTTAACCCCTGATCCTAGAAACATGAAATTTGGAGGGTTTTAGTGAGTTGAAGGTACATTAACAAACTGTTTTCAGATATATATTTTTATAATACTAGTGAGTATATATTAGTAAATTTTTGTTGGATAAAAATCTTTCAGTATGTATTACCAGCCAGTAGGCATGTCAAGGAATGTTCTTACCTAAAGTAATAAATACCGAGACATAGAACATGTAACCTCACTCATAACCTAATTACATCAGAAGACATCTAGTAATAACTGAAGTAGACACGAGCCTTGAGACGAGCTGAAATAACATGAAAGCTGAAGGAGTATTGTATATTGAGTATTAATAAAGATATAATGAATGTAAGGGAAACAAAGGGCTGTTTATATTTAATAGAGCCTCAAGATCCCTTCTCGTATCGTGATCCAATGATCCCTCCGTGTTCAGGTGTACACATGGATTACACTACTTTATTGTAAGTAACCTCTGTTGTAGCTGGTCGGCTTCTCTGGCTAATGTTCAGACTGCTCAATGAGTGTAGCGATCACGTGTGTGATACTGTCTACATAATTATAATGACAAAGGTTACATAAAATATTGTAATAACAAGGCATATCTCCCATTTTAATCTCGGAACTGCCCGACTGCGGACTGTACTTAAAGAAGATACCAACCAAATAATTTTAACCTTAGTTACAGGAGTACAGTGCACTGATGGGGATTTCAATGCGGCTTAGTACTGAATGAGTATATATCTCCCATACATTATAATTGAATCTTGGTATTTTTTTTATTTGAGTTGCTTGACATAGTTACCAGGTTGTTTTAAATCAGACTCGAAGTACTCGTAAATTCGCCACAAAAAAAGTAATAGTAGTAGCAGTTAAGTAAAATTCATGGAGAAATTTTTCAATATAAAAATTTTGATAATCGCAAATTATATTCGGTATGTTTTTTTGCGCGCGGATTTCGAATGAACCCTTCCATAATTTCATGGTACCTGGGAGTGATTCGTGATGTAGTGTCGACACTTCCACCCACCGCATTTGACTGTGCGCACAGTGTTGTGACAACACGTCGACAACGATGAAAGAGTCTCATCGTAAAACAGTAATCATCACTTCACGTCCTCTCTTGCTCTACAAAGGATGGGAATATGATCACAGACTGTGCAGAGGTCCGTGAAGCCATCGCAAGACGTGTGTATCCAAGCTGAGCGCGCGGCCCCCGGACACGGGCTGCGAGGGCTGATTGAAGGACGTATAATATACAGTACCAAGAAATCAACTCGACAACGTTGTTCATTATGCTTAATATATTTCATATTTTTCCTCAAAAGCCTTTTGAACGTCCGCTATGTAATGAAATGAGATTATGCTGCTAAATTCAAAGGCTGCCCTCTAACAAGGCGCCTCACAGGGAATATTACATTTTCAATTGTGCTGCGTTACCGGGACTTTGCCAGTTAGGGGCTTATGACTGGATTTGCGATAGTTTGGAGAGTAATCGACAAGTTTTCAAGCCTGTGATCGATCGAGGTGTCGCACTCAAATGGTTATTGATTTATTTAAATTACTCCCTTGGTGATTTAACTGAACAGAGCAGTGAGAAATGGTTAGATTATTTTTATCCATTACAATAGAGAACAGGCCATAAGTAATCAATCATTCCAACTTAGACAAGTTAAGATCTTTAAGTAAACAGACCTCGCAGGCCTTCTCATATTGTGCGTTATACAAATATATATATATATATGTTTAACCAGTAGAGGGGTCGTCACGAGTATGTCTGTTTCTTGCCGGTTCTTCTCAGAGCGCTGGTTTCTGAACCGGTGCCAAATTTGCATAAGTACCTCACCAGGGACCAAACTAGTTTTTTATAAAGTTTTTTTAAAATGTCGCGACACAAAGAAAAACCTCGTGTGGCGTCACACGTAATCTTGAATAAGGAAGACCTTAGGAACAACATAAGACATTATTATACACATACCTACACACATAAATAATATGCATACGTCTGTATCCCATTGGGGTAGGCAAAAATTATGTTCATATATAAATTTCTCACAATCGTAAATATATTATATTATGGTTTGTCTTCGGAACGCTTACCACCCAGAGGAGTATTTGTAGTGTTTTACAACAGCGCCACGCAGCGCGTTGCCACTCAGAATCCAATAAAATATTACATTCAATAAAATACGATAAGGCCATGTAGTGTCCTTCCACATGCCCCGCCCTAGCGATTTAGGGATGTGTTACTTACAGCGCAGCATAGAAGGATGACTGATGGGCGGCTGCCTATATTGATTGTAAATAGTCGCACACAGACACTCGCGTGTGAGGACATACGATCCGGATCGTGTCGTGCAATATTCAGTACATGCATATGTATATATATTGCATACATTACCAATGCTTAGAGACTGACCTTCCGTATGCTATAATTTGGCGCTTACAGCGAGAAGTAGCAAAATAAGGTATTTGGTGCGACGTAAACAAGTTACGAGCCTCGGAAGGTCGCCCTCGGGGCATCGGGGCACACGTTCACTAGCCGGTGGTAAAAAACATCCTCCAGTCGGATATTAACTATTGGACTGCAATCATATTTCATACTTTAACTTTGTTACAGCAGTCTCGGGGCGCGAACTTCGACGGTAGTAATTGTTTGTTTATTTATTTATGCTCAGAGCTTTTGGACAGCGAGATATCACTAACTGTAGAACGAGGTCGGGCCCTGCGTGAATGACGGGCTGGTATCATACCATTCTCGACGGGTTAATGCATCCAGACATCACTACTCTATAACATTCATAGGAATATATAGAAATAGCCATATATTTGTATGTTCGTTTGTTTTCACTTTACGTGCATAAATTTGTTCCGGTACAATTTAAATCCAATAAAAAATGTTGAACACAATTTTTTGTTGGCAAAATGTAGATTACAAAGAGTCTCTGACTCAGCGAGCTGTCAATGTCCGGCTTCCAATTAGCGGCGGATGCCCGGGGGTCTGGGTGTCCGGCTGTCCGGGCGCCCGGGTACACTGGCGGCCGCTATTATTGTAATCATTGCATAATTACCGCGTCGAGGTACCTGTGCTCCTTTAATAATTATACAAGCAAAGCATGCAATATTATATTCATGGTTATTATGAAATGCTACTTTTATTTTGATTTTAATGAAGCTCGGTCATTGAGTACTTTATCATAAGTTTACGTTTGCCTTCCACATTTGTGTCATTACTTTTGGTGAGAATTTATTTGTTAACAAATATCAGAAGTAGCAAATTTCAGAACAATCTTCACACTTACAAACAATCATGCGCTCTTATCAATGTCTTTTTTGAAGTGAAAGACAATGAAGTATCGATAGTGGAGTGATTGAGCAGCAGTGGCTGCAGGGAGGGTCGCGGCCGCCGATTCAATCACACCGCGCCGCCGCCGGCGGGCCGGGAGCTGGCGGCTCTCTCAACAACCTCTACACATTACTAATGCGTACTCTAAGCGATACATATTGATGGAATACGGGTTGCAGTGATGACAGCTGAGCAGAGCAGGCGTGTCACTACCATGCTGTCAACTTCATGTTGAGGTAAATCGCCTTGCTATCATTAAAGAACACAATCAATTCACACGTTGTATGTTTTCTATTTCATACATAACGTCACTAGACCCTCGATCCACAACAGACGACGTATCTTGAATCGAATTGAGAATCTTGTTATTCCAACACAACGTGATGATTTTAATATTTGCAGACACAAACGGATATTGAAAATTATGTGCCGCCATCTCTATGAGTAAATATTTTTAGCGACGCTTCGACCGGAGCGCCGGTAGCTGTGCTTTCCATCGCGGAATTGGTTCCGATGTACTCTCTCACCTTACTCCTCCCCCACTCCCTACTTGCACCGAGTGAAAAGTCATTTTGTGAAATGTAATTACACTTTAAAGTGCTAAGGATATGGTGAATACATACTTATAAGAAAACTTGATCACTAATAGGATCACTTGGTAGAGTCCGTTTGACTTAACCCTCAGTGCGTGAGAGCGACTCGTACCTAGCTGGTATTATTTATCACGCACTATTTTTATAAAACAGTTTCTTTTACTAACGGTTCTTGCGTGTCCATTCGTACGGGTGTCATTACGATTTTCCTTCCGGGTAACGCTCGTGATGTGGAATTACTGCGCTTATGTGATTAGATTAATTGTGGTACAGGCTGCTGGGACTCAAACTTGCGTCGCTCGCGGAGTAAACTACTTCCCAAAGCCCACGGCCACCACGGCCCTCTACTTACTGTATTATCAAAACGTACTTAAATAAACGCGCACAGAACCAATCGCAAGTGTGTTTTCGCAATAACTGCGAACGCAACGTCTAGTGATCTCCGTTACAATTATAACATAATCTTACAACGGATCATATGTCGTATATTTAAATGTATTTATACCAAATTTCCAAGGCCATTATATTGTAACAAGCCGATACCAAACTCCTGCGAGGGCTCAGTTTGTAGGCAATTAGTTTATGTAAATGACACGAGCCCGTCACTCGGCGCTCGCCACACTGCAGCGGGGATCACTACAACAATGGCCCTAGTTTTTGTCACACCGTGTAATGGGCGGTGATACTGTATGATGAGGTACTACTATTGGCTCCCACCCCTCCGGGCATTGTTCAAATAATACACACTGGTATTATTCACTTTGGGATCAGACCAACATTAATATGACTTATATTAGTTGAGATTATTTGATTAAATTTACAAGATATGCCTGGCTTAATTTAATGTCTTTTTTTCTCACACAGCTAGTTTCCGTTTTTAAGTGCCTTACCAGAGCCTAAACAGCCTTTTTTATTTAAAAATATTTTTACCATTACCTTGTTATTATGTATATAATATTTACTCCGTCGTGTGTTGTAGTATTAGGCACGACACATCAGACCGACCTCACTCGCTTAAGATGAGTATGACACCTTTACTACAAAAAATATATTGAAATTGCTTTTGGCGGCGGATGGGCGAATATATCCGCATACATCCCACGTCCGGCGGACAGACCAGACATCAATATTCATAAACACATTTTGTCGCGATATGTAACGTGATATATTTGTGTGATCAATGATGTAGGCCCACTCTATGTATAGTTGGAGGCGTGCGTGATGCATCGCCCATAGTTGCATCGACTGCTGCATACCCTATCACGTGAGGTCCCACCTTCCCACAAGGAGCCCCGAAGCGTTAAGTAAGGGTTGTTACATCAACCTTGTACTGAGGATGATTAGGTGCCAAAATGAAGTCAAAGTCAAAAATATTATCTTTATTCGATTAGGCTTTTTACAAAGTGCTTTCAAATCGTCAGAATGACATAATTATACAGTATTATACATGATACCACACATGGTGACACATGGTGAGTCTATCACCGTCTCTAGCACTGTACTATACTTCACTGCAAAGCTCAGGGTGGGATATCATTGCTCCTTAGTTTTATAAAGACTTATTGATGCAGGTGATGCAAGAACACACAACTTAAGGTAAGGCAGAGGTCACTCGCCAGGCAGGTAGCTTCTAATCGTGAACTGGAGACCTTTTGCACTACCTCTCTTAAAGGTATTTGTTCCCATCGCTGATTTGTGTCCACTTTGATTGCACATTAAGGGCTGGACGATATCTGCTGGAAATGAAGATCAGTGTAGAGTATAGGAGCTCGTATTTACAGTACAATATCCCGCGTCCGGCTCGCGGGTCAGGCACGTGAGAGATAAGTTATCAGTCGCAGTCACAACACCCGCGCCATCTCCCTCTCCCCCCTCCCTCTCCCCTGCCCACACCCCGCACCCTCGATCTGAGGGGTACCTTTGATTAGCGCCAGGTACAGGAGTATGATTAATGTAATACTGGCCGATGGACGACCGGACTTATGTCTTAACTGGATCGAGACAATAAAAGCTGGTCGGAGGGAACGATATACCTCAATAAATAAGCAACATTAATCCATTGCACAACATCAGCTACACGAAATAACTTCGTAAACTTCAATTGGGATGACACATGTGTCGCATGGAGTTAGTGGAACGTGTGGTACGGGAACACACGCACTGAAGTACTTAGATAACTGTATTTAAGAGAATATTGTACAAAAGAAGTTTCAAAACGCTACTTACCTCCACGAAAGTGATGGATGGCTGCCGTCATACGGCGCGTACACTCGCGGCCACTAGAGTGGGCACGCAGGGTACGAGCACATATGCGTCTGGCCTGCAGGAACTTCGCTTTCACTCATTAGACACTGTGTATGATGAATCGCTTAAATTTTACCGTTTCCAGCACAAAGTATACGCACGTATAAACTAATAACACTCTTATATACAATTTATAACTTTGGTAATACTTTAAAGTGTCATTCTATGTGCGGGAAATTAAATTTGATTAAACATAACATCTTAATAGCATTTCGTTTACTATCTTATATTTTTTTTGCATGCAAGTGTACACTTGTAGACTTAACGTCTTTACTTACGTCGTATGAATAACTCAGCTAAATTTGCCTGACATTATTACATTAAATACAGCGAGAGTTTTGGGAAAATACTTGTCTTTGAGCTCACCCTCGCCGGCGTGAGATAAAGACACGCTGTGCTGGTGGCGCTCAAACACAATGATCATGTTTAAAAATAAATAATATGGATTACTTATACGAAATCAAATAGATATTTAATCTTTTAAATATCATCTTTCAATATCGGTCATAGTAAACTAGGACTTGTGTTATGAACGCCGACATACCAATATACCGTCTAGCCATCAAATTCATAGCAATCGTACATTGACGTAAAACGTTAATAGCTATATACGGAGCAAATTATCAGTGGCTCATTGTTTTAGCGAGGTTCGTAGAAGGGACCAGTAATGCATGTAAAGCTGCGAAACTGCCGCCAAATGAGCCGTCTCGGCGGATGAGCGCTAACTCCGGGGTCAGTGCCGGCCGCGCACAATCCTGCCACATAACACCTCCGCGCCGAGCTCGCTCGCACTTCATAACGCGGCTTAATTACGACCGCGTTGCCATCACATAAAGTCAGTTACTACTTGTGAGGGATTCAACCTAAGAGAAACGAATCATCGAGAACAAATTAGTTATTTTACAGAATATTAAACCTAACATTATGTGTAATAATTTGTTCTCTTAGTTAGGCACTAAGAGATCCAATTATTTAGCAGGAAAAAATCCGATATAATATCACAAAATATGTAGGTTTATACATACTCGTAGCCAAATAGGAAAAAGATGCTGGTACAGTCTCCACGTAATTGTGTGTTTTGAAACGAACCGGAGGGAACATTGAACAAGAATAATGTTCATAACCAAAAACACATTCAAGTTAATAAGTTTAACTGGCTAATAAATGTCACCCTTACTGTTATAATGCAGAGTTAGGCACATAATGTGAACTAAGCCGGGTAATGACCCCTTTATCACAGCCGTGGGGGGTCGGGGGGAGTGACATTACCGCCAGAGATGCCCGCAACTACACGCATCACACGTCACGTATTGACACTCGCTGTGGGCCCACAAGACAAGATTTGTCGAAAAATTACTTAAGGTGATCCAGTCAGAGCTACTTAACTAGAATGGACACATCGCTGGACCTTTGTTAGAATGCTATGAATACGTTGAAAGACGGAGATTTGGTATACTTACTTTGTGTATTTCTGACTTCACCCAGAACTCAGATCAACAGATATCTTTGCCAATAATTGTCGTAAACATAAATGTATAATCACGAGGTCAAGGATTGCGCCCATGAGAGGCCAGAGTTGATTGCTCCACCGACAAGAGCAATCGCCACCCTCTTAAATTGAAGTAGAAGAAATATACATTATCGCAGAAATGCTTCAATGACGATTTTTCAGAAATAAATAAGTTATTATAATGTACAATGCAAACAGTGAGATAAATCCGTAGGTAAGGCTGGGGGCACAACACGTAAGCAAATATTTAGAGTAAAGCGACTTCATACACGATACGCAGTTTACGAGGCCCGCCTTATTGCGGGTGTATTCCCGTCGCAATAAACACACATGTAACGAGCCGCGCTCCCCGCAACCAATGTGCCTTATACTTTTACAAATCGGAAATCTGAATATTCAGATAAGTATCCGAGATGAGAAAAAGCTTTTGAAGGCTTTATATCAGCCATCTTGGAAAACTCTTTTTTGTAGATGTTTTATGGGGTTTGCGACTCAAGTGCTTGAGGCACCGAGGCCCGAGGGCTCTGCCGGCTCGCGGGCGATCCACTCCCCCGGGACGGGGGTTTGATTCAATGTTTGATACGGGAATATTTAATATATCATAATCTATACTTAATATTTTAAAGCTGAAGAGTTTGCTTGTTTGTTTGTTTGTTTGTTTGTTTGAACGCTCTAATCTCAGGAACTACTGGTCCGATTTCAAAAATTCTTTCAGTGTTGGATAGTCCATTTATCGAGGAAGGCTAAAGGCTATATTTTATTCTCTCTCTCTCACTCAAAATAAGGGGTCCGTAAGTAAATTGCAATTTTCTAACCTAAGGTGTAAAATCGAAAACCTATTTATGTGTACGCTGCAAAAACTATTGACAATAGAACAAAATGACGTACTACGGGTTTTTAGGTCTTATTAAGATCTACAAAAAAGTCCGCGAGAGCATATATCTAACTCTCATAGTTTAGTCACAATAACCGCTTTAATGTTCATAAAAAAAAATTAATCGCCTGAGGAAAGAAACTACGTTAAATGTGTATCATAATATTAATTCTTATCCAAATCAAGCATTATCCTATCAAAGGTATTCATGTAGAAATAAAATACTGTTTGTTTTATTTCAATAGGACATTGCGTTTAGAAATTATCACGAGTATAAAAACGCAAAGAATTGCTACCTAATAATGAGTTATTTGCCAAAGAGTAATCTCTTAAACGGCTAGACCGATTTTAACGGGACTTTCACTGGCAGATAGCTAATGTTACAGGGAGTACCTTTAGCTTTTTATTTATAAAGAAAATTTAGGGTTCCGCGGTAATCAAATTAAATCTACGCGGGTGAAACCGCAGGGCACAGCTAGTACATTATAATAACCAGTATCCTTCTTCTGAAAAAATACATTAATAAACGCTTTACTTACTTCTCAAGTATATATTATATTGATGTATCACATCACATCTCACTGGCCTACCCTGCTAAGGATGCTCTCTGGATCTGTTTTGATACATTAAACATAAGTATTATATTTGTTTTAATGTGCTATTCACATAAGCATAGATCTTCATTTCAGCAAGTGTAAATGTTGAATATAAATTCTATCAAATTTATTTTTGTAACTGTACTTGTGGGAGCAACGCCCATGTTCGATCACATTAGTACAATGGAACACATTAACGATTTGCTTTGTACCCTCCCGAGTGTACATTACACAGTAAATGCGATGATCCCGGCGGCGACCAACAGCATGATTAAATAGCAACAAAGCACATTGCTATCATTCCATCATAGCGTGCGAGCCATCGTCCAATAACGAGCATCGCCGGTATCAACACTCAACAGAAACTAATCAGATGGCCGGCTTCCCATATCGGTTAACAATACTCGTATTCTTACATAGATGCGTGTGACAGGTATTATTTAGATTAGGTATCACCTTAATTTGTAAGGCTAAGTTCATTTACTATTGTAGTAAGTAATTTCAGTATGGGAATACTATTTATATTAATTTATCATGTTGACTTCCGCCCGTCACGTGTTTTTAGTAAATATAATATTGAGTCACTTCGGTCAGGTCAAATAAGTATAACTATGTGAAGATATTATGATAATATGATGTTAAAACATATTTAAAATATGTGAGTAATTATTCTAGATTGTTTATTATGGGTTTAGTACTAATTTTAGGCGTATTTAGGTTATTGTTTAATGCTGTTCTCTGATTGGCCTATTTCAAATATTGTTCACGTAAGCGAGGGTATATAAACCCTTTTAATGTTGATAACAGTTCAGTTGTTCTTGGAGTATCGGCCGATAAGCAAGTTAAGTACACTTATTTTGTATTTCTGTATTCTGTATTATTGTGTATTTTATATGTACCTACAATTGGTATTGTATAGTATGTGATATGTAATTCCGTGTAATTTGAATAATTATGTAAAAACTGTGAAGTAGACTCTAAAAGAGTAATTACTGAGTTTCTTGCCGGTTCTTCTCAGTAAAAGCAACATTCCGAACCGGTGGTAACGTTAATAAAATATATTATCCCAAACTGGGTCCTAATTTATCATTTCATTCAACTCCTCTAACTTAGAATAAAGTATTATCAATAAATCAAGACAACAAATATCAAGACGTCTACTTGATATTTGTTGCCTAGGCATAGTCAATAAATATAGACTTTTGTTAGCTGTCTACCTTAAATAACTGAAACTAGATTTAATCTCATAACTCAAATCTGACACGTGCATACGAGGAACTAGGATCAAGTCGGAGTGATTACACTTTAGAGAGATACTTGTATGTGTTTTTGTGCGCGTGCGCTTGTGGTATCGTAAATCTACGGGAGTAGTCCTTATGTTAGGCTATATTTCATGATATCACCGCGGAACTAATTAACAACCGCACCGCTATAATAACACCGCTGTTATTGATGCATATTTATTGTTTGCGGATGATCAATGGACACTCTGACATCCAAGCTTAGTGAATGCAATATTAGCAGCGCGAGCTCAGAGCCAGCCATTTCCATATGATTGCAGGATTTAGTGATGTGGATTATCTTCAGCGTTTTGAATTTTATTTTCAACGGTCGTAGTTTATTACTGGTGAAAAGTTCGACTTACTAAAGGCGGACTTTAAAACTCTACGGGCTCAAAATCAAGTTCCGTTATTACCACTTCACAGATGGACTGATGTCCACCTGAGAAGTCATCCATGACACGACTCGCCATCTGAGCTCGTCCTCAGCTGCAAACATTACCAACAGCTCACAAACAGAACATCGTAAACGTTTCCTTGTGAATGGCGCTCCGCTCCCACCGAGTCCCAACAAAAATATCAACTATCTTAACAATACATACCAGTGCAGCCTTCACACGATGTCTAAAGGAGCGCGCTGCGCGGTACCAACGGTAATGTATTTTTAATGGATTGCCTCGTGTACTGAGCTCTGTCATAATATGCAGAGGATTAGCCGCAGGGCCCGAGGCTGCGGGCGTCGATACCAAGGGACTCACCTCTTGCCTTTTAACGTTTACCCAATTTTGTGCGTTATCCTCGAAGTCTGCTCAGTATTGTGGATTTTAATGATCAGTCATCGAATCAACTATCCTTTCTTCCCAATTATTTGAAATAATTGGGAAGAAAAGATAGCGGCAGAGGGCGGTTGCGAGGCCCGTATCGATGTCTGGCCTTAACCGCGCTAAGGCTACGGTCAAATTTATTGAAGACCACATTATAAGTATTGCTGCGACGTACTGATTTTTGGTTCTATAATGCAAAGGCGACTTATATAAAACAAACGTAGATCACACCTCGAAACCAATGGGGCTCCACTCGCGCGTTACCCACCGTGTATATAAATGACTGCTCAGTCCCTCTGTTGAACTGGGCAGGCGGTACAACACTGTGACTACATTGAACAGGCCGGCTTGATTATCGACAAAGTAATTATTCTCTTTAATTCAACACTAGGAGAGGTATTACTCGTTATTGACTTTTGTGATTCCGATACAAAATAATTATGATTGGTTGCCTTATCTAACAGATAATTTAAATTATATTACTGGCGTTAGTTAGTTTGTGTTTATCCTAGTCAAGAATGGAGTATATATTTCAATAGTCGTGGAGTAATGTATGTAATAATAGGTTCGCTGATATCAAACAACGTGTCGTAATTATAAACATTACCTCGACACCAGTGATCTTCGTCGGATCAAACGCTCTTCTGTTGTGGAATTTCTGCCTTTGTTACTAACAATTTGTAGTCACTGTTATGACACCATTAGCTAAATATTGTTACATAACTATGACGTACTAACCCACTCATAGATCGTGCGGTACATCGCTGTGTTTTATTACAGGCACTTAAAGAAATGTCACAATGTTACACGTCTTGTACCATTTTGTATAATATAAATTAACTAGCTGTGGCCTGCGGTTTCACCCGCGTAGACGGAATTTCATGGACCACTTTATTTCACGGAACCCTAATTTTTTTTAAATAAAAGAATTATATGCAACTGCGTGTGACGTCAGCTGGTGAAAGTCTCATTGGTGAAGATATAGGTATGGATGTAATGGGCCGCTGCCCTCGGAGGCGTCCAGTGGCGGCGCCCGGGGACCAGCGCGCTGATTGATGTTCAAATTGCTAATATTCATAATATTAACTCACATCTGCTAGATAAGAGGTCGTTGACCCCATAAGAGTTCACACAAACAATATACACACACACACACACACAGGCCTGCGTCCCCTGGGGACACGCAGAGACCACCGCCTGCCACATGCTACGATCCTTACAATATCTATCTAAACCAATATTATAACCGGGAATTTGTCTCCTTCCGTCTGTTTTCTTCATTTTAACAACTAAACTAATAACACCATTCGCTTTTTTTTACCCGACTGCAGCAAATCATAATCGCAAAATAATTTAAATACTAAAAGTTAGCTTAAAGACTAATACCCAACTACTGACTAGGACAAAATTATACATTCCAGTAGCAATGTAGCATATGACCTCTGCCATCCTCTGAACATCATTCTTGTTTCATACTTTAAGGGTGTGATTTTGCCGCAGTCGGCTTCTATGTCAGTATAGGGATAGCATTGCACCTGAACACTGACCATTTCTGTATTAGCGTTAACCGCAATGGACACACGGAATGTAGAGAATCGCAGACGAAGCCGCGGTATACTTACACTCATTCAATGTAGCAATGAGTACTACGAATTTCGTAGCACTCCTACGCAGACAGCCACGCTACGGATTAACAAGCTACGGCGTAGCATTTTACTGCAATATAATTAGGTTATGTATATTTTATGTGTCAAGAGCCTAGTTATGAAGAAATATATATTTATGAAGATATTTAATATTTGTAGCGAGTGACGTGGAGCCGCTCTAAGAGGTGTTGGAGGGTAACAAATTATATTACAAAGTACAAGGCGGCAGGTCAGTGACCCCGGCGAGGTGGTGTTTGTAAATCAAAGGATTCGAGGCGTCCGAGCGGAACGAGCCGCGGGACTCAAGGCGGGCTATTCTCAACATTTTAGATTAGTCATAATACAAAACATATACATTTAATCCAAAGAAAAAAATACCTACCTACAACAAAAAATGTGTATTGGTGAGAGTAGAGAGTACCTAAATATTAACTGTGCTCAAAATACTCCACCCTGTTGTATTCTACTTTATTTAATTTTTCTAAACGGGTACAAAGAGGTAAGACTATTCGCAAAAACCACAGCAATTAGGACGAATATTAAACGTAGTATTTAAAAAAATCATAAATAATTCCGTTAAAAAGATTGTTGCTTAATATTTTAGAATATTATCTATTTGGAACAAAATGATGGAGTACTTTGAGAATAAGCCTTCATAGCGGCTGCCGTGATTCATAAACATTTATAACTTTATGTCTACATTTCCAAGCGAAATGTAAATTAGGAAGTAAATCCTACATTTTGTTGCTTAATCTGGGACGATTGTGGTTCGCTTATAATGACAGGTCTCCGTGTAATAACCACAATTATACTGGAAGCTTCCTTCTGACACTGGCCGCGGCCACTGCTGACGGTGTACGCTAATAATTGTGCGTCTAGGCGCTTGTACCTATATATAGACGCCTGCCTTGCAATACCGCAATGATAATTATTTCGAACATACTCCCACATTACTAGCACTCATTGCAATGCGTGTCTGTGAGAGTCATGTACCAACATCCATAATTATTTATTTACTTTTCGTAAAATCCAATTCGTTGGTATTTTGGATTAGGTCATTATTTAGGATCCCCGATTACACAATTTGGTATAACGAACAGGTAAGCCTCCGCTTGCCCGTTAAATGGTGGATGATGTCACAAAACACAAACATACGGGGTAGGCAGAACTGTTGTAATAACAACACCCTCTTTTCACCGCAGACGATCACCTAAGTGTCAACGTGGCAGATAGTGAGTCTATCGCTGTCTCACTTCTCAGGCACTATACATACGACTTTGAATTACTTCTCAGATATATACCTGCAGCTTCCTCACGATGTTTTCCTTCACCGTAAAGTACGTGGTGAAAAATCACTGCACATAAGTATTTAGAAAAACTTATTGGTACAGACCTCGCTGGGATTCCAACTTGCGTCGCTTGTGTAGCAGGCGACTGCTCAAACAAACCCTGAGGCCACCACGGCTCTTAGGTTACGATCAGCCACATTTGTCAGTGCGATACAAGTTTACAAGTTCGAAGCCAGGAGTTAACCTATTGTTATGAAGGCAAGGGCCACCCCACAGAAACAGTATAATCGACTTACGCTGACATTTTACAAAGTTCGCGACATGTTCATAAATTTAATTATAAATTTTTCTCTGACAAAAACAAAATATTAAAAGCTTTTGCGGATTTATGTTCGCGTCGCTCTGTAAGCCGATTTCCTGGTGCGAGCCGCGGTGCTGTTACACAATATATAACGTGTTGGTATTACACAATGGAGCTGTTGCGTGTCAACGCAGGACCACATGACGCCTTGCAACAATCATTATTTTATTATTATGTTATTATTGGATATGATTATTAGAACGCTAGGGAATAACTTGAGCGTCAAGTCGAGGAAAAAATAATGAAAGCATTACACGGCGCGTGTGTGCCGAGCCGTGGTTGGTGCGTAATCTTTCACCAAACTTAAAGCTAACACAAAGGCGTATTGTTTAGCAATGTGCGCCGTCACCGCGCCGTCACCGCGCCGGGCGCCGCTACCCACCGAGCCTCGGCCCGCCAGCGAGCGCTAACATTGTGAATTTTAATCCGCAGCGTTAGAGTAGATGTTGTTCCACACAGGCAAGGGTCGCGGCCGCCCGCCGGGCTTGCGTCCCACAGATGTTTTGTGTGACGGTGACTCGACACTATCGCCAACTAAAAACGTTTTATTTTTTAGAAAATTAATTGAATTCTTAATAACGCGGCGCCGGAGACATTTGTCATCCTGTCAGGGTTGTTATTACTTCGGCCGGAATTTATTATTGATTAGTCTCGACAAGTGGCCGCCCGCGCCGACACCCGCTGCACCCGCTGGCAAGCCAACATTTAATTTATGCCACCATTTACATTTTTCAAGAACGTAAACTCATAGGATCGTTAAATATGAATAAAATGAATTGTAGGGTCGCCGCCACACGCGTCAATGTCATGTGACACGGCAGTAGGTGCGCGCACGCTCCCGGCCGGCGCGGCTCACGCACACAGGAACACAATGCCAGTCTCAAGTGATTCCCATCAAACGTATTGTAGTGACTTTACGAGCACTAACATTAAACGATTGCTTTTTCCCCAAGTCTCGTACGACACGACAAACTATCTTTACGTTTTATGTCATACTTTATTGCAGTCAATGTATACACTTTGAATTATATTATTATGACTGCATTCCACCGAAATATACGTTGAGTAGGTGACGTTCCAACTATGTAGTAAACTTTTGACGATTTCGAGAATCCCCATTGTGTATGCGAGTGTCGTGCGATGACAGAATAAGGTGACTTATAAAGACAAGTAGTATCTAAGAAGTATATTGTTATGTGCGTACCTATACCGATCCCAGAGACAATCTCGTAAAAACATGGTGAGGCTTACTTCTCTGCTGGAATTGTGTTTGTTCACAATAGTGTTGGTGCGTATGTTCGAACAATAGTTTTATATGTGTTGCCCTTGAACTGAAATGGAAGGTTTGATCAAAGCTGCGGGTAGTAGCGAGGCGTGCGCCACACCAGTAGCGCTCCGCGGGGACACATTGTCCCGGGCGGAATGTTTTCTCCACTTCCCACTAACTTTGCCGCCCTATTATAATACTTATACGTGCGCCGTTAGTTCCCTCCACTCACGGTAAGGCCCACCGTACACTGCGCGGACAACACTTGTGACATCATCTATATCCAACTGCTTACCTTTCTGTGTCACGGTTTCTTTGACCCAATGACGACGCGTTGTATGTTAAATGATAAAAAGTATTTTATAATGTATACGATTGCAGTGAGCCCTGTAAATCCACCAGCTTCACACCGAACAGGCCGTGTCGACACGCAGCGCCCCGTCGTAGCACGTGCCAGCATTAAATGTTATTATAGTGATCCTTTTTCCCTGTTTGTCACACAATATTATCTGTCCAATTAATGGACACCTTCGTATTATTTTTTATAATCGGCATTCATTAGTTTAGTTAGTACCTTGACAGTTTTAATTTAACAATATTTTAGCGATTATGATTTCTGTGTAATATTGAAATACCTTAAATTAGGTGGAGACCAATCAATATAACATACCTACGAGTACATAATACTTATTATTATTATGATAGATAGTTAGATAGATATAATACATAATAATAGACATGCTGTATATTATATTGTTATAGTGGTACCACAGGCTCGCCGACTAAGTGTTATATATCGCACTAATTAATTAATGTTGTTCCTAGTTAGTACATTATTGCATTACCAACACACGTGGACACAAAATGTATGATGACTAATATAATATTATGAAAAATCCACCTGCCTTACGGTGAAGGAAAATAATGTGAGGAAACCTGCTTATGTCTGAGAAGTAATTCAAACACTTATGTGTACTGCTTGAGACGGCGATGGACTCACCTCTGTCACGTTGGCACTTAATCATATTCGGTAAAATGTGGGGGTTTTTATTACAACTCCTCTGATTACCCCTTCGGGGACCCTTCTGGGAGGGCATGAGCATATTTTTTTATAATAATTATTTAATTTATCATCTCATTAAGTGACCTACTCGTCAACCAGGCATTTCTCTAAAGATTGATTGAACCACTAATGAGATCATTACACTCACTATTTCACTGCAGTCCACCCCCGTTCCATAACTATTCAAAATGTGCTCTCTGATATTTATTAGTTCTCCATGATGTGTCTCTTCACTGTAAAGCTCGTGGAGTGTCGTCACTGCACTTATTTTATAAAAGCTCATTGGTAAAGATCACAGTGATTGGAATTGGAACTTCATCGCTTGCGTGGTAGGTGACAACTCAAACTACTGGGCCACCACGGCCCTCTCGTTTCGGTCGGTTGTATATAGTGAGTATAGCATGAATAGGTGCATTATGTATACTTCACGGTTGTAAACGCACGGTCGTTGGAGGTTTTATTTTATTGAGGCAATAACGGGGAACATAAAAATAGGGCCCCATATTGTGTGTGCGACTCTCCTCGAACGGTACACTCCGCGTGGGACAATCACCCGACTCAGGGGTTTATTTTATTCTCATAAGCCTTCAACTTGTCAGAAAACGTTTCGGGTTTAAACATTTATACAATTATATAGTATAACTTGGCTGTGAGAAGCAACGCTCTGGTTTTAATTGGATCATGTTCTGGAGGTACTTAGTGAAAACTGATATAGCCTAACATGCAAAGTAGTTGCAATAAAGGTGAAGTATTCTCTATTTCTATATCAAGACTAGCTGTGCCCCGCGGTTTCACCCGCGTAGATTTAGTTTCATCCTTATTGTCGCGGAACCCTAATATTTTTAATAAATAAAAGTAGCTTAAGTTACTCCTTGGAACATCAGCTACCTGGCAATGAAAGTCCCGTTAAAATCGGTCCAGCCGTTTCGAAGATTACCCGGAACAAACAGACAGACAGACAGACAGAGAAAAATTTTAAAACTTGGTTTTTTAGTGTCAGCAGCGTGTATGTTTTCATATGCATTTAGTGAAAAGCTGTTATTTTGGATTTACAAACAGACACTCCAATTTTATTTATCTGTATAGATATAATAATCACGCTTTAATGGTAAAATTATACAAAGTGTTTGTGGATGACTCAGTGATTTTCCTCGAACAATACACCGGGCGCTGGTTTTCCTAACTTTTCAATAATATTCTTTGAGTAGGTATTTGTGGACCCAACATTAGCTTAAAACAGTGGGCATAAATTGAAGTCCCCATTTACATATAAAAAAGATTGTATCCGTTGGAACGTTTCGTTTACGCTTCCTTCTTCTAAACTACACTACTATATTTATAAACTCCGTGTCCCTGTGACTAGACTGCACAAAACTAGTAACTCTTTTGTGGGGCAAAGTATACGCCTTTTCAATAAACTACCATTAAAAATGTGTGAACTACCATTTTTAAGTTTTAAGGCAAGCATCAAACAGAAACTTTGTGAAAAAGCATATTATAGTGTAACTGAGTATATTGATGATAGCCAAACATGGCAATGAGTTGCTCACTCTTCCATTGAAATGTACTTAAACAACCCTATGTGTATAGAAGGGACACATGTAAAAAAAAAACCGGGGAGTTTGTTTCGCCGTTTCTTCTCCTGACAGGCTTACTTTTGGAAACGGTAGTAAATTAACCTAAGTTAGCGTAAGAAAAATGACGTTCAATAAGTGTTCCAAGTGTCCCTTATGTTGAATAAAACTTTTTGATTTTGATTTTGATTTTGATTTTGATATGGATAGTTGAGAGAACTCATAGTTTTGTATCAACATAATATTCTTTTCTTTTTAACCCAATGTGAAGCAAGGACGTGTCGTTTTTATATAATTCTATCCTGTGCTAGCGTTGTATATCACCAAATCAGTAATGTCTTCACCGTCAGTCAAACTTAAAAGTCCTTTTAGTAAGGCCGCGCGGCGCGTTCATACTGCGGCGCGAGGGTCATGCAACTGCCTGCGCCGCGCCTAACGCTGCAAACACTGCACTGCGAGGCGACACTTCACTTATTCACATTACATATATTAACACTTAATATATTTATCCAACAAGCGATAACTAAGCAAAATAACTATCGGCTTGTAATCTAGGTATTTCCAACTACGCACACTGATTAATATGAATGCCTAACGATTTATTAGTTTGTGGTTGTCGCTATACATTATTATCATTCCCTCCGAACAAGTATCCTCATTGATTGCGGCTGGTCTTGTCCGGGCACAGGAGCGCGCCCTGATCCCCGGCTCGAAGCGAGAGAACACAAAATATGATAACATTTTCAGTTTTAGATTAGGAAGCTTTACGGTTTTTAAATCGTAAGCAACATCCATTGTTACAAAGGCTCTTATCGCTAAGCTAAACAGCTTATCTTCTTGTTTTGGGGCCATTTCCGAACGAATAAGTCGAGCAAATCGCTAAGCTGACTCGGTACCTAAAGGAGTCGACAAAAGTTTGTGAGTTGGGACGAGTGGGGCGCGACGGGCGATGGGAGCCTATTTACATACCTCGTCCTCATTGTTCTAGTTCGCCTCTACGATAGTTCGTAACAAACGTATGTGCACAGACGGAGATACCGAGCCATTTGTTTGTATTGACCTGCACCGGAATAAAGTTAACTCGAGCCCTGCGGCGACGAGTCATTCAGCTAGCGATGAATGATGCAACCACATTGCTGCATTAGTACTTAGTCTGAGTGTTCCAAGTATTTATAATAAGCTAAGTAAGTTTACACAGTGTCCCACAGTGCATTTCTAAAAGACCGAAGTTTTTTACTTCAGACGATCAATTTGAAGGCTGAGAAGAAGAACGGTAGATAGCTCCCGACGCGTGTGTCTCAATCGAATAGACTTGAAGCGATTTTTTTATTATAAATAAAGAGCGATGCCTCAGGTAGGTATTCCAGTCATGCGTTACCACTTATAAATCGACAGGACTGTACGCTAATTTGATGTATTAAGACATGGCAGTATCCCGGGGGAGTGATATCCGGCGATCGTGTCACTGTCTTGGGAAAATTAATGGCACTTACACCTAGTGCCCTTAGCTGTACCTCGGTGTAGTCGCGTGCTGCCCTCCCCGCGCCCCGTGCCCCGCCCTCCCCCTCCCTCGCCCCCGCACCCACCCGCGACGATCGCCCTAAATCACACGAGACCCTTTTTCTTGTCCACTGTCATGTCTAGACTAAAAGCGATTAAAGGCCATTTGACTACAGGATTGGGCTGAGAAGAAATATTTTTTTGCTATCTTTAATTAATTTCACGAAAATTAATTCAGTATAGGTAGCTAGCCGATACACGCTCTCAGTGTATCACGATCAGCTCTCCGATACAACTGCTTGTAAACAAATTGGGATGTGTCCAATCTACACGACCTGCAGGAGTCGATGACCTGTGAACATTGTGACTGTTACGAACATAGGCTAGTTTTTAATGAAGTTTACCAAATGAATATTTTTATTGAATATTGGGGACCATTAATAAATGACAAGATAAATTGTTTCACGTTTAACATATAATTAACATCTTAAAGCAATTATTTGGTGATGAATAGACAGCTCATTAGTTTCCCAGGCTTCTGGCAGATAATTAACTACTGCTTATTAAAAACACTGGCAATATTAAGATACGTGGTGGCGATGAATGTGTCGTTAAGTGATCGTCTTCAGAAAAATGCTTGTCTGAGTCCCTCTCCTACCAACTGATACTAATTTGCAACCTTCTACACTAATTATGAACTTATTACTGCTTGTATACTTAGTAGGTACGGAACTGGCAAACAAGCGCAGTACTGCCCGCCCGATGGGACGCGGCCATTGCAGCCGCACATGAGTCGTGCGCTGATGCGTATATCAATTTTCAATCACGATGATTAGGTGCCAACATGTTAGATGGTGAGTTCATTGCCGTATCATGCACCATACACCTGTCTTTGAATTTGAAATACCTTAGTGCCATAAAGATAAATATCCCTGCGCCGACGATTTAAGCGTTGTGTGTGTGTGAAGGTGCGTGAAGTATTTAATAATACTCGCCAGGAGTCGGCCTGCGACCCGCGTCACGCTGTCTGCCCCTACACTCGCGGACACCGCCTGTGATAAGTACCGACCCTAAGGTCATATCGCTTATAAGTAGGTTAACATTACCACTGTTACAAAAAAATATCAACTTACAGAAGGCCATACACTGGCGATAGTATGTGCATACATAGACGCATACCTACGAGGCCCTGGTGTAAGTTTACTGCTGGAGCTAGTCAGACATGCTCTTAAATCCTAGGACACGCACGTCTCCGAGAGTGTGTCAATATAGAAAGCCGCCCTACTGTTAACCTTTCTATTTTGTACCACAATCTTCAACCCCCTCCCCCGTCGTGGTCCCATCCTCCAAGAGCTCGACGGAGGAATGCTCATTGGGTGAACTACTTGCCTTATGGAGCACTCTGGAGCCGGCGAGTACATAGTTGGTTGCATTTGGTAAGTGGCTGCGGCATGTTGGTATCGGCGGACGCCGCGCCATTGCCTTCACTTCCACATACTACCTATACATTATGTCACGATGAACGAACGATGTTTACAACCAGTCGATGAATCATAATTACGATCAAAGATCATCTCGTGGAAACATATATCTGAGAAATTCAAATATGTTGTTAAATCGTATCGTCGACCTTTGCGAGTAATTAGTTCTGAATGAAGCAACCTTTTGGCGGCATAATTTACCGGAACACCTTAGAGGCGGTACATATTTTGAGGAATATTATTTGTAACGATTTCTAAACCTCGCTACTTGAATTAAAAATTTTATGTAAATTATTATCATAAGCAGAATATTGATTGAAAACTGTTCGATATATCTACGTGTCAAGCGCAAGTGGAATGATAAGTAAGAGAAGTGTCCTCGAGAGGTTCAGTCCACACGCACACACACACACACTATAAACACGTATTTGTATCAATCACGGAGGAAATGGACAACAATTGAATTGTTATCGTCTCCTCCTCGCGTCGTGTTCTATACAAGATATTCAAACAGAATAAATAGGTGCGTGATAAATTGAGAAAAAATACGAAACGCGGACGGACGTGCGCTGCTGCGTCCGGTCATATTGCGGACTCGGCCGGCGGGATATTTATAATAATAAGCCACGTTCACAGGAACACGTCGCCCAATCTCGCTTTATATCCCGTAATCAGTGCTCCGCTGCAAGAAGACGCTTCTGTGTAATCAGCCAACGCTCACAGAATTCCAGTTTTTCATTTAATCATAATAAACAACATAAATATGATAGATAACTGCCGATCGCAGGTGCACTTCAATGAATAAATACGATCTAAGGGATCGTATAAGCGTCGTAGCCGACAAAGAATAAATGAACAGCGGGTCACATTCCGCGGGACATCTCATTAGCGTCGCGGGCACAATGCGCCGCGCCCATTGTACCGCCGCTCCAATACCATAGTAATAACGGCCACTCATCATAATACGATGCCATCGGTCGCTCTAATTATTAATAAATGAACAGCGGGTCACATTCCGCGGGACATCTCATTAGCGTCGCGGGCACAATGCGCCGCGCCCATTGTACCGCCGCTCCAATACCATAGTAATAACGGCCACTCATCATAATACGATGCCATCGGTCGCTCTAATTATTAATAAATGAACAGCGGGTCACATTCCGCGGGACATCTCATTAGCGTCGCGGGCACAATGCGCCGCGCCCATTGTACCGCCGCTCCAATACCATAGTAATAACGGCCACTCATCATAATACGATGCCATCGGTCGCTCTAATTATTAATAAATGAACAGCGGGTCACATTCCGCGGGACATCTCATTAGCGTCGCGGGCACAATGCGCCGCGCCCATTGTACCGCCGCTCCAATACCATAGTAATAACGGCCACTCATCATAATACGATGCCATCGGTCGCTCTAATTATTAATAAATGAACAGCGGGTCACATTCCGCGGGACATCTCATTAGCGTCGCGGGCACAATGCGCCGCGCCCATTGTACCGCCGCTCCAATACCATAGTAATAACGGCCACTCATCATAATACGATGCCATCGGTCGCTCTAATTATTAATAAATGAACAGCGGGTCACATTCCGCGGGACATCTCATTAGCGTCGCGGGCACAATGCGCTGCGCCCATTGTACCGCCGCTCCAATACCATAGTAATAACGGCCACTCATCATAATACGATGCCATCGGTCGCTCTAATTATTAATAAATGAACAGCGGGTCACATTCCGCGGGACATCTCATTAGCGTCGCGGGCACAATGCGCCGCGCCCATTGTACCGCCGCTCCAATACCATAGTAATAACGGCCACTCATCATAATACGATGCCATCGGTCGCTCTAATTATTAATAAATGAACAGCGGGTCACATTCCGCGGGACATCTCATTAGCGTCGCGGGCACAATGCGCCGCGCCCATTGTACCGCCGCTCCAATACCATAGTAATAACGGCCACTCATCATAATACGATGCCATCGGTCGCTCTAATTATTAATAAATGAACAGCGGGTCACATTCCGCGGGACATCTCATTAGCGTCGCGGGCACAATGCGCCGCGCCCATTGTACCGCCGCTCCAATACCATAGTAATAACGGCCACTCATCATAATACGATGCCATCGGTCGCTCTAATTATTAATAAATGAACAGCGGGTCACATTCCGCGGGACATCTCATTAGCGTCGCGGGCACAATGCGCCGCGCCCATTGTACCGCCGCTCCAATACCATAGTAATAACGGCCACTCATCATAATACGATGCCATCGGTCGCTCTAATTATTAATAAATGAACAGCGGGTCACATTCCGCGGGACATCTCATTAGCGTCGCGGGCACAATGCGCCGCGCCCATTGTACCGCCGCTCCAATACCATAGTAATAACGGCCACTCATCATAATACGATGCCATCGGTCGCTCTAATTATTAATAAATGAACAGCGGGTCACATTCCGCGGGACATCTCATTAGCGTCGCGGGCACAATGCGCCGCGCCCATTGTACCGCCGCTCCAATACCATAGTAATAACGGCCACTCATCATAATACGATGCCATCGGTCGCTCTAATTATTAATAAATGAACAGCGGGTCACATTCCGCGGGACATCTCATTAGCGTCGCGGGCACAATGCGCCGCGCCCATTGTACCGCCGCTCCAATACCATAGTAATAACGGCCACTCATCATAATACGATGCCATCGGTCGCTCTAATTATTAATAAATGAACAGCGGGTCACATTCCGCGGGACATCTCATTAGCGTCGCGGGCACAATGCGCCGCGCCCATTGTACCGCCGCTCCAATACCATAGTAATAACGGCCACTCATCATAATACGATGCCATCGGTCGCTCTAATTATTAATAAATGAACAGCGGGTCACATTCCGCGGGACATCTCATTAGCGTCGCGGGCACAATGCGCCGCGCCCATTGTACCGCCGCTCCAATACCATAGTAATAACGGCCACTCATCATAATACGATGCCATCGGTCGCTCTAATTATTAATAAATGAACAGCGGGTCACATTCCGCGGGACATCTCATTAGCGTCGCGGGCACAATGCGCCGCGCCCATTGTACCGCCGCTCCAATACCATAGTAATAACGGCCACTCATCATAATACGATGCCATCGGTCGCTCTAATTATTAATAAATGAACAGCGGGTCACATTCCGCGGGACATCTCATTAGCGTCGCGGGCACAATGCGCCGCGCCCATTGTACCGCCGCTCCAATACCATAGTAATAACGGCCACTCATCATAATACGATGCCATCGGTCGCTCTAATTATTAATAAATGAACAGCGGGTCACATTCCGCGGGACATCTCATTAGCGTCGCGGGCACAATGCGCCGCGCCCATTGTACCGCCGCTCCAATACCATAGTAATAACGGCCACTCATCATAATACGATGCCATCGGTCGCTCTAATTATTAATAAATGAACAGCGGGTCACATTCCGCGGGACATCTCATTAGCGTCGCGGGCACAATGCGCCGCGCCCATTGTACCGCCGCTCCAATACCATAGTAATAACGGCCACTCATCATAATACGATGCCATCGGTCGCTCTAATTATTAATAAATGAACAGCGGGTCACATTCCGCGGGACATCTCATTAGCGTCGCGGGCACAATGCGCCGCGCCCATTGTACCGCCGCTCCAATACCATAGTAATAACGGCCACTCATCATAATACGATGCCATCGGTCGCTCTAATTATTAATAAATGAACAGCGGGTCACATTCCGCGGGACATCTCATTAGCGTCGCGGGCACAATGCGCCGCGCCCATTGTACCGCCGCTCCAATACCATAGTAATAACGGCCACTCATCATAATACGATGCCATCGGTCGCTCTAATTATTAATAAATGAACAGCGGGTCACATTCCGCGGGACATCTCATTAGCGTCGCGGGCACAATGCGCCGCGCCCATTGTACCGCCGCTCCAATACCATAGTAATAACGGCCACTCATCATAATACGATGCCATCGGTCGCTCTAATTATTAATAAATGAACAGCGGGTCACATTCCGCGGGACATCTCATTAGCGTCGCGGGCACAATGCGCCGCGCCCATTGTACCGCCGCTCCAATACCATAGTAATAACGGCCACTCATCATAATACGATGCCATCGGTCGCTCTAATTATTAATAAATGAACAGCGGGTCACATTCCGCGGGACATCTCATTAGCGTCGCGGGCACAATGCGCCGCGCCCATTGTACCGCCGCTCCAATACCATAGTAATAACGGCCACTCATCATAATACGATGCCATCGGTCGCTCTAATTATTAATAAATGAACAGCGGGTCACATTCCGCGGGACATCTCATTAGCGTCGCGGGCACAATGCGCCGCGCCCATTGTACCGCCGCTCCAATACCATAGTAATAACGGCCACTCATCATAATACGATGCCATCGGTCGCTCTAATTATTAATAAATGAACAGCGGGTCACATTCCGCGGGACATCTCATTAGCGTCGCGGGCACAATGCGCCGCGCCCATTGTACCGCCGCTCCAATACCATAGTAATAACGGCCACTCATCATAATACGATGCCATCGGTCGCTCTAATTATTAATAAATGAACAGCGGGTCACATTCCGCGGGACATCTCATTAGCGTCGCGGGCACAATGCGCCGCGCCCATTGTACCGCCGCTCCAATACCATAGTAATAACGGCCACTCATCATAATACGATGCCATCGGTCGCTCTAATTATTAATAAATGAACAGCGGGTCACATTCCGCGGGACATCTCATTAGCGTCGCGGGCACAATGCGCCGCGCCCATTGTACCGCCGCTCCAATACCATAGTAATAACGGCCACTCATCATAATACGATGCCATCGGTCGCTCTAATTATTAATAAATGAACAGCGGGTCACATTCCGCGGGACATCTCATTAGCGTCGCGGGCACAATGCGCCGCGCCCATTGTACCGCCGCTCCAATACCATAGTAATAACGGCCACTCATCATAATACGATGCCATCGGTCGCTCTAATTATTAATAAATGAACAGCGGGTCACATTCCGCGGGACATCTCATTAGCGTCGCGGGCACAATGCGCCGCGCCCATTGTACCGCCGCTCCAATACCATAGTAATAACGGCCACTCATCATAATACGATGCCATCGGTCGCTCTAATTATTAATAAATGAACAGCGGGTCACATTCCGCGGGACATCTCATTAGCGTCGCGGGCACAATGCGCCGCGCCCATTGTACCGCCGCTCCAATACCATAGTAATAACGGCCACTCATCATAATACGATGCCATCGGTCGCTCTAATTATTAATAAATGAACAGCGGGTCACATTCCGCGGGACATCTCATTAGCGTCGCGGGCACAATGCGCCGCGCCCATTGTACCGCCGCTCCAATACCATAGTAATAACGGCCACTCATCATAATACGATGCCATCGGTCGCTCTAATTATTAATAAATGAACAGCGGGTCACATTCCGCGGGACATCTCATTAGCGTCGCGGGCACAATGCGCCGCGCCCATTGTACCGCCGCTCCAATACCATAGTAATAACGGCCACTCATCATAATACGATGCCATCGGTCGCTCTAATTATTAATAAATGAACAGCGGGTCACATTCCGCGGGACATCTCATTAGCGTCGCGGGCACAATGCGCCGCGCCCATTGTACCGCCGCTCCAATACCATAGTAATAACGGCCACTCATCATAATACGATGCCATCGGTCGCTCTAATTATTAATAAATGAACAGCGGGTCACATTCCGCGGGACATCTCATTAGCGTCGCGGGCACAATGCGCCGCGCCCATTGTACCGCCGCTCCAATACCATAGTAATAACGGCCACTCATCATAATACGATGCCATCGGTCGCTCTAATTATTAATAAATGAACAGCGGGTCACATTCCGCGGGACATCTCATTAGCGTCGCGGGCACAATGCGCCGCGCCCATTGTACCGCCGCTCCAATACCATAGTAATAACGGCCACTCATCATAATACGATGCCATCGGTCGCTCTAATTATTAATAAATGAACAGCGGGTCACATTCCGCGGGACATCTCATTAGCGTCGCGGGCACAATGCGCCGCGCCCATTGTACCGCCGCTCCAATACCATAGTAATAACGGCCACTCATCATAATACGATGCCATCGGTCGCTCTAATTATTAATAAATGAACAGCGGGTCACATTCCGCGGGACATCTCATTAGCGTCGCGGGCACAATGCGCCGCGCCCATTGTACCGCCGCTCCAATACCATAGTAATAACGGCCACTCATCATAATACGATGCCATCGGTCGCTCTAATTATTAATAAATGAACAGCGGGTCACATTCCGCGGGACATCTCATTAGCGTCGCGGGCACAATGCGCCGCGCCCATTGTACCGCCGCTCCAATACCATAGTAATAACGGCCACTCATCATAATACGATGCCATCGGTCGCTCTAATTATTAATAAATGAACAGCGGGTCACATTCCGCGGGACATCTCATTAGCGTCGCGGGCACAATGCGCCGCGCCCATTGTACCGCCGCTCCAATACCATAGTAATAACGGCCACTCATCATAATACGATGCCATCGGTCGCTCTAATTATTAATAAATGAACAGCGGGTCACATTCCGCGGGACATCTCATTAGCGTCGCGGGCACAATGCGCCGCGCCCATTGTACCGCCGCTCCAATACCATAGTAATAACGGCCACTCATCATAATACGATGCCATCGGTCGCTCTAATTATTAATAAATGAACAGCGGGTCACATTCCGCGGGACATCTCATTAGCGTCGCGGGCACAATGCGCCGCGCCCATTGTACCGCCGCTCCAATACCATAGTAATAACGGCCACTCATCATAATACGATGCCATCGGTCGCTCTAATTATTAATAAATGAACAGCGGGTCACATTCCGCGGGACATCTCATTAGCGTCGCGGGCACAATGCGCCGCGCCCATTGTACCGCCGCTCCAATACCATAGTAATAACGGCCACTCATCATAATACGATGCCATCGGTCGCTCTAATTATTAATAAATGAACAGCGGGTCACATTCCGCGGGACATCTCATTAGCGTCGCGGGCACAATGCGCCGCGCCCATTGTACCGCCGCTCCAATACCATAGTAATAACGGCCACTCATCATAATACGATGCCATCGGTCGCTCTAATTATTAATAAATGAACAGCGGGTCACATTCCGCGGGACATCTCATTAGCGTCGCGGGCACAATGCGCCGCGCCCATTGTACCGCCGCTCCAATACCATAGTAATAACGGCCACTCATCATAATACGATGCCATCGGTCGCTCTAATTATTAATAAATGAACAGCGGGTCACATTCCGCGGGACATCTCATTAGCGTCGCGGGCACAATGCGCCGCGCCCATTGTACCGCCGCTCCAATACCATAGTAATAACGGCCACTCATCATAATACGATGCCATCGGTCGCTCTAATTATTAATAAATGAACAGCGGGTCACATTCCGCGGGACATCTCATTAGCGTCGCGGGCACAATGCGCCGCGCCCATTGTACCGCCGCTCCAATACCATAGTAATAACGGCCACTCATCATAATACGATGCCATCGGTCGCTCTAATTATTAATAAATGAACAGCGGGTCACATTCCGCGGGACATCTCATTAGCGTCGCGGGCACAATGCGCCGCGCCCATTGTACCGCCGCTCCAATACCATAGTAATAACGGCCACTCATCATAATACGATGCCATCGGTCGCTCTAATTATTAATAAATGAACAGCGGGTCACATTCCGCGGGACATCTCATTAGCGTCGCGGGCACAATGCGCCGCGCCCATTGTACCGCCGCTCCAATACCATAGTAATAACGGCCACTCATCATAATACGATGCCATCGGTCGCTCTAATTATTAATAAATGAACAGCGGGTCACATTCCGCGGGACATCTCATTAGCGTCGCGGGCACAATGCGCCGCGCCCATTGTACCGCCGCTCCAATACCATAGTAATAACGGCCACTCATCATAATACGATGCCATCGGTCGCTCTAATTATTAATAAATGAACAGCGGGTCACATTCCGCGGGACATCTCATTAGCGTCGCGGGCACAATGCGCCGCGCCCATTGTACCGCCGCTCCAATACCATAGTAATAACGGCCACTCATCATAATACGATGCCATCGGTCGCTCTAATTATTAATAAATGAACAGCGGGTCACATTCCGCGGGACATCTCATTAGCGTCGCGGGCACAATGCGCCGCGCCCATTGTACCGCCGCTCCAATACCATAGTAATAACGGCCACTCATCATAATACGATGCCATCGGTCGCTCTAATTATTAATAAATGAACAGCGGGTCACATTCCGCGGGACATCTCATTAGCGTCGCGGGCACAATGCGCCGCGCCCATTGTACCGCCGCTCCAATACCATAGTAATAACGGCCACTCATCATAATACGATGCCATCGGTCGCTCTAATTATTAATAAATGAACAGCGGGTCACATTCCGCGGGACATCTCATTAGCGTCGCGGGCACAATGCGCCGCGCCCATTGTACCGCCGCTCCAATACCATAGTAATAACGGCCACTCATCATAATACGATGCCATCGGTCGCTCTAATTATTAATAAATGAACAGCGGGTCACATTCCGCGGGACATCTCATTAGCGTCGCGGGCACAATGCGCCGCGCCCATTGTACCGCCGCTCCAATACCATAGTAATAACGGCCACTCATCATAATACGATGCCATCGGTCGCTCTAATTATTAATAAATGAACAGCGGGTCACATTCCGCGGGACATCTCATTAGCGTCGCGGGCACAATGCGCCGCGCCCATTGTACCGCCGCTCCAATACCATAGTAATAACGGCCACTCATCATAATACGATGCCATCGGTCGCTCTAATTATTAATAAATGAACAGCGGGTCACATTCCGCGGGACATCTCATTAGCGTCGCGGGCACAATGCGCCGCGCCCATTGTACCGCCGCTCCAATACCATAGTAATAACGGCCACTCATCATAATACGATGCCATCGGTCGCTCTAATTATTAATAAATGAACAGCGGGTCACATTCCGCGGGACATCTCATTAGCGTCGCGGGCACAATGCGCCGCGCCCATTGTACCGCCGCTCCAATACCATAGTAATAACGGCCACTCATCATAATACGATGCCATCGGTCGCTCTAATTATTAATAAATGAACAGCGGGTCACATTCCGCGGGACATCTCATTAGCGTCGCGGGCACAATGCGCCGCGCCCATTGTACCGCCGCTCCAATACCATAGTAATAACGGCCACTCATCATAATACGATGCCATCGGTCGCTCTAATTATTAATAAATGAACAGCGGGTCACATTCCGCGGGACATCTCATTAGCGTCGCGGGCACAATGCGCCGCGCCCATTGTACCGCCGCTCCAATACCATAGTAATAACGGCCACTCATCATAATACGATGCCATCGGTCGCTCTAATTATTAATAAATGAACAGCGGGTCACATTCCGCGGGACATCTCATTAGCGTCGCGGGCACAATGCGCCGCGCCCATTGTACCGCCGCTCCAATACCATAGTAATAACGGCCACTCATCATAATACGATGCCATCGGTCGCTCTAATTATTAATAAATGAACAGCGGGTCACATTCCGCGGGACATCTCATTAGCGTCGCGGGCACAATGCGCCGCGCCCATTGTACCGCCGCTCCAATACCATAGTAATAACGGCCACTCATCATAATACGATGCCATCGGTCGCTCTAATTATTAATAAATGAACAGCGGGTCACATTCCGCGGGACATCTCATTAGCGTCGCGGGCACAATGCGCCGCGCCCATTGTACCGCCGCTCCAATACCATAGTAATAACGGCCACTCATCATAATACGATGCCATCGGTCGCTCTAATTATTAATAAATGAACAGCGGGTCACATTCCGCGGGACATCTCATTAGCGTCGCGGGCACAATGCGCCGCGCCCATTGTACCGCCGCTCCAATACCATAGTAATAACGGCCACTCATCATAATACGATGCCATCGGTCGCTCTAATTATTAATAAATGAACAGCGGGTCACATTCCGCGGGACATCTCATTAGCGTCGCGGGCACAATGCGCCGCGCCCATTGTACCGCCGCTCCAATACCATAGTAATAACGGCCACTCATCATAATACGATGCCATCGGTCGCTCTAATTATTAATAAATGAACAGCGGGTCACATTCCGCGGGACATCTCATTAGCGTCGCGGGCACAATGCGCCGCGCCCATTGTACCGCCGCTCCAATACCATAGTAATAACGGCCACTCATCATAATACGATGCCATCGGTCGCTCTAATTATTAATAAATGAACAGCGGGTCACATTCCGCGGGACATCTCATTAGCGTCGCGGGCACAATGCGCCGCGCCCATTGTACCGCCGCTCCAATACCATAGTAATAACGGCCACTCATCATAATACGATGCCATCGGTCGCTCTAATTATTAATAAATGAACAGCGGGTCACATTCCGCGGGACATCTCATTAGCGTCGCGGGCACAATGCGCCGCGCCCATTGTACCGCCGCTCCAATACCATAGTAATAACGGCCACTCATCATAATACGATGCCATCGGTCGCTCTAATTATTAATAAATGAACAGCGGGTCACATTCCGCGGGACATCTCATTAGCGTCGCGGGCACAATGCGCCGCGCCCATTGTACCGCCGCTCCAATACCATAGTAATAACGGCCACTCATCATAATACGATGCCATCGGTCGCTCTAATTATTAATAAATGAACAGCGGGTCACATTCCGCGGGACATCTCATTAGCGTCGCGGGCACAATGCGCCGCGCCCATTGTACCGCCGCTCCAATACCATAGTAATAACGGCCACTCATCATAATACGATGCCATCGGTCGCTCTAATTATTAATAAATGAACAGCGGGTCACATTCCGCGGGACATCTCATTAGCGTCGCGGGCACAATGCGCCGCGCCCATTGTACCGCCGCTCCAATACCATAGTAATAACGGCCACTCATCATAATACGATGCCATCGGTCGCTCTAATTATTAATAAATGAACAGCGGGTCACATTCCGCGGGACATCTCATTAGCGTCGCGGGCACAATGCGCCGCGCCCATTGTACCGCCGCTCCAATACCATAGTAATAACGGCCACTCATCATAATACGATGCCATCGGTCGCTCTAATTATTAATAAATGAACAGCGGGTCACATTCCGCGGGACATCTCATTAGCGTCGCGGGCACAATGCGCCGCGCCCATTG
Source organism: Watsonalla cultraria (assembly GCA_964035505.1). Lineage (NCBI taxonomy): Eukaryota > Metazoa > Arthropoda > Insecta > Lepidoptera > Drepanidae > Watsonalla > Watsonalla cultraria. Next base: position 9,688,359 of record OZ037731.1, read on the forward strand.
TACCGCCGCTCCAATACCATAGTAATAACGGCCACTCATCATAATACGATGCCATCGGTCGCTCTAATTATTAATAAATGAACAGCGGGTCACATTCCGCGGGACATCTCATTAGCGTCGCGGGCACAATGCGCCGCGCCCATTGTACCGCCGCTCCAATACCATAGTAATAACGGCCACTCATCATAATACGATGCCATCGGTCGCTCTAATTATTAATAAATGAACAGCGGGTCACATTCCGCGGGACATCTCATTAGCGTCGCGGGCACAATGCGCCGCGCCCATTGTACCGCCGCTCCAATACCATAGTAATAACGGCCACTCATCATAATACGATGCCATCGGTCGCTCTAATTATTAATAAATGAACAGCGGGTCACATTCCGCGGGACATCTCATTAGCGTCGCGGGCACAATGCGCCGCGCCCATTGTACCGCCGCTCCAATACCATAGTAATAACGGCCACTCATCATAATACGATGCCATCGGTCGCTCTAATTATTAATAAATGAACAGCGGGTCACATTCCGCGGGACATCTCATTAGCGTCGCGGGCACAATGCGCCGCGCCCATTGTACCGCCGCTCCAATACCATAGTAATAACGGCCACTCATCATAATACGATGCCATCGGTCGCTCTAATTATTAATAAATGAACAGCGGGTCACATTCCGCGGGACATCTCATTAGCGTCGCGGGCACAATGCGCCGCGCCCATTGTACCGCCGCTCCAATACCATAGTAATAACGGCCACTCATCATAATACGATGCCATCGGTCGCTCTAATTATTAATAAATGAACAGCGGGTCACATTCCGCGGGACATCTCATTAGCGTCGCGGGCACAATGCGCCGCGCCCATTGTACCGCCGCTCCAATACCATAGTAATAACGGCCACTCATCATAATACGATGCCATCGGTCGCTCTAATTATTAATAAATGAACAGCGGGTCACATTCCGCGGGACATCTCATTAGCGTCGCGGGCACAATGCGCCGCGCCCATTGTACCGCCGCTCCAATACCATAGTAATAACGGCCACTCATCATAATACGATGCCATCGGTCGCTCTAATTATTAATAAATGAACAGCGGGTCACATTCCGCGGGACATCTCATTAGCGTCGCGGGCACAATGCGCCGCGCCCATTGTACCGCCGCTCCAATACCATAGTAATAACGGCCACTCATCATAATACGATGCCATCGGTCGCTCTAATTATTAATAAATGAACAGCGGGTCACATTCCGCGGGACATCTCATTAGCGTCGCGGGCACAATGCGCCGCGCCCATTGTACCGCCGCTCCAATACCATAGTAATAACGGCCACTCATCATAATACGATGCCATCGGTCGCTCTAATTATTAATAAATGAACAGCGGGTCACATTCCGCGGGACATCTCATTAGCGTCGCGGGCACAATGCGCCGCGCCCATTGTACCGCCGCTCCAATACCATAGTAATAACGGCCACTCATCATAATACGATGCCATCGGTCGCTCTAATTATTAATAAATGAACAGCGGGTCACATTCCGCGGGACATCTCATTAGCGTCGCGGGCACAATGCGCCGCGCCCATTGTACCGCCGCTCCAATACCATAGTAATAACGGCCACTCATCATAATACGATGCCATCGGTCGCTCTAATTATTAATAAATGAACAGCGGGTCACATTCCGCGGGACATCTCATTAGCGTCGCGGGCACAATGCGCCGCGCCCATTGTACCGCCGCTCCAATACCATAGTAATAACGGCCACTCATCATAATACGATGCCATCGGTCGCTCTAATTATTAATAAATGAACAGCGGGTCACATTCCGCGGGACATCTCATTAGCGTCGCGGGCACAATGCGCCGCGCCCATTGTACCGCCGCTCCAATACCATAGTAATAACGGCCACTCATCATAATACGATGCCATCGGTCGCTCTAATTATTAATAAATGAACAGCGGGTCACATTCCGCGGGACATCTCATTAGCGTCGCGGGCACAATGCGCCGCGCCCATTGTACCGCCGCTCCAATACCACAGTAATAACGGCCACTCATCATAATACGATGCCATCGGTCGCTCTAATTATTAATAAATGAACAGCGGGTCACATTCCGCGGGACATCTCATTAGCGTCGCGGGCACAATGCGCCGCGCCCATTGTACCGCCGCTCCAATACCATAGTAATAACGGCCACTCATCATAATACGATGCCATCGGTCGCTCTAATTATTAATAAATGAACAGCGGGTCACATTCCGCGGGACATCTCATTAGCGTCGCGGGCACAATGCGCCGCGCCCATTGTACCGCCGCTCCAATACCATAGTAATAACGGCCACTCATCATAATACGATGCCATCGGTCGCTCTAATTATTAATAAATGAACAGCGGGTCACATTCCGCGGGACATCTCATTAGCGTCGCGGGCACAATGCGCCGCGCCCATTGTACCGCCGCTCCAATACCATAGTAATAACGGCCACTCATCATAATACGATGCCATCGGTCGCTCTAATTATTAATAAATGAACAGCGGGTCACATTCCGCGGGACATCTCATTAGCGTCGCGGGCACAATGCGCCGCGCCCATTGTACCGCCGCTCCAATACCATAGTAATAACGGCCACTCATCATAATACGATGCCATCGGTCGCTCTAATTATTAATAAATGAACAGCGGGTCACATTCCGCGGGACATCTCATTAGCGTCGCGGGCACAATGCGCCGCGCCCATTGTACCGCCGCTCCAATACCATAGTAATAACGGCCACTCATCATAATACGATGCCATCGGTCGCTCTAATTATTAATAAATGAACAGCGGGTCACATTCCGCGGGACATCTCATTAGCGTCGCGGGCACAATGCGCCGCGCCCATTGTACCGCCGCTCCAATACCATAGTAATAACGGCCACTCATCATAATACGATGCCATCGGTCGCTCTAATTATTAATAAATGAACAGCGGGTCACATTCCGCGGGACATCTCATTAGCGTCGCGGGCACAATGCGCCGCGCCCATTGTACCGCCGCTCCAATACCATAGTAATAACGGCCACTCATCATAATACGATGCCATCGGTCGCTCTAATTATTAATAAATGAACAGCGGGTCACATTCCGCGGGACATCTCATTAGCGTCGCGGGCACAATGCGCCGCGCCCATTGTACCGCCGCTCCAATACCATAGTAATAACGGCCACTCATCATAATACGATGCCATCGGTCGCTCTAATTATTAATAAATGAACAGCGGGTCACATTCCGCGGGACATCTCATTAGCGTCGCGGGCACAATGCGCCGCGCCCATTGTACCGCCGCTCCAATACCATAGTAATAACGGCCACTCATCATAATACGATGCCATCGGTCGCTCTAATTATTAATAAATGAACAGCGGGTCACATTCCGCGGGACATCTCATTAGCGTCGCGGGCACAATGCGCCGCGCCCATTGTACCGCCGCTCCAATACCATAGTAATAACGGCCACTCATCATAATACGATGCCATCGGTCGCTCTAATTATTAATAAATGAACAGCGGGTCACATTCCGCGGGACATCTCATTAGCGTCGCGGGCACAATGCGCCGCGCCCATTGTACCGCCGCTCCAATACCATAGTAATAACGGCCACTCATCATAATACGATGCCATCGGTCGCTCTAATTATTAATAAATGAACAGCGGGTCACATTCCGCGGGACATCTCATTAGCGTCGCGGGCACAATGCGCCGCGCCCATTGTACCGCCGCTCCAATACCATAGTAATAACGGCCACTCATCATAATACGATGCCATCGGTCGCTCTAATTATTAATAAATGAACAGCGGGTCACATTCCGCGGGACATCTCATTAGCGTCGCGGGCACAATGCGCCGCGCCCATTGTACCGCCGCTCCAATACCATAGTAATAACGGCCACTCATCATAATACGATGCCATCGGTCGCTCTAATTATTAATAAATGAACAGCGGGTCACATTCCGCGGGACATCTCATTAGCGTCGCGGGCACAATGCGCCGCGCCCATTGTACCGCCGCTCCAATACCATAGTAATAACGGCCACTCATCATAATACGATGCCATCGGTCGCTCTAATTATTAATAAATGAACAGCGGGTCACATTCCGCGGGACATCTCATTAGCGTCGCGGGCACAATGCGCCGCGCCCATTGTACCGCCGCTCCAATACCATAGTAATAACGGCCACTCATCATAATACGATGCCATCGGTCGCTCTAATTATTAATAAATGAACAGCGGGTCACATTCCGCGGGACATCTCATTAGCGTCGCGGGCACAATGCGCCGCGCCCATTGTACCGCCGCTCCAATACCATAGTAATAACGGCCACTCATCATAATACGATGCCATCGGTCGCTCTAATTATTAATAAATGAACAGCGGGTCACATTCCGCGGGACATCTCATTAGCGTCGCGGGCACAATGCGCCGCGCCCATTGTACCGCCGCTCCAATACCATAGTAATAACGGCCACTCATCATAATACGATGCCATCGGTCGCTCTAATTATTAATAAATGAACAGCGGGTCACATTCCGCGGGACATCTCATTAGCGTCGCGGGCACAATGCGCCGCGCCCACTGTACCGCCGCTCCAATACCACAGTAATAACGGCCACTCATCATAATACGATGCCATCGGTCGCTCTAATTATTAATAAATGAACAGCGGGTCACATTCCGCGGGACATCTCATTAGCGTCGCGGGCACAATGCGCCGCGCCCATTGTACCGCCGCTCCAATACCATAGTAATAACGGCCACTCATCATAATACGATGCCATCGGTCGCTCTAATTATTAATAAATGAACAGCGGGTCACATTCCGCGGGACATCTCATTAGCGTCGCGGGCACAATGCGCCGCGCCCACTGTACCGCCGCTCCAATACCACAGTAATAACGGCCACTCATCATAATACGATGCCATCGGTCGCTCTAATTATTAATAAATGAACAGCGGGTCACATTCCGCGGGACATCTCATTAGCGTCGCGGGCACAATGCGCCGCGCCCATTGTACCGCCGCTCCAATACCATAGTAATAACGGCCACTCATCATAATACGATGCCATCGGTCGCTCTAATTATTAATAAATGAACAGCGGGTCACATTCCGCGGGACATCTCATTAGCGTCGCGGGCACAATGCGCCGCGCCCATTGTACCGCCGCTCCAATACCATAGTAATAACGGCCACTCATCATAATACGATGCCATCGGTCGCTCTAATTATTAATAAATGAACAGCGGGTCACATTCCGCGGGACATCTCATTAGCGTCGCGGGCACAATGCGCCGCGCCCATTGTACCGCCGCTCCAATACCATAGTAATAACGGCCACTCATCATAATACGATGCCATCGGTCGCTCTAATTATTAATAAATGAACAGCGGGTCACATTCCGCGGGACATCTCATTAGCGTCGCGGGCACAATGCGCCGCGCCCATTGTACCGCCGCTCCAATACCATAGTAATAACGGCCACTCATCATAATACGATGCCATCGGTCGCTCTAATTATTAATAAATGAACAGCGGGTCACATTCCGCGGGACATCTCATTAGCGTCGCGGGCACAATGCGCCGCGCCCATTGTACCGCCGCTCCAATACCACAGTAATAACGGCCACTCATCATAATACGATGCCATCGGTCGCTCTAATTATTAATAAATGAACAGCGGGTCACATTCCGCGGGACATCTCATTAGCGTCGCGGGCACAATGCGCCGCGCCCATTGTACCGCCGCTCCAATACCATAGTAATAACGGCCACTCATCATAATACGATGCCATCGGTCGCTCTAATTATTAATAAATGAACAGCGGGTCACATTCCGCGGGACATCTCATTAGCGTCGCGGGCACAATGCGCCGCGCCCATTGTACCGCCGCTCCAATACCATAGTAATAACGGCCACTCATCATAATACGATGCCATCGGTCGCTCTAATTATTAATAAATGAACAGCGGGTCACATTCCGCGGGACATCTCATTAGCGTCGCGGGCACAATGCGCCGCGCCCATTGTACCGCCGCTCCAATACCATAGTAATAACGGCCACTCATCATAATACGATGCCATCGGTCGCTCTAATTATTAATAAATGAACAGCGGGTCACATTCCGCGGGACATCTCATTAGCGTCGCGGGCACAATGCGCCGCGCCCATTGTACCGCCGCTCCAATACCATAGTAATAACGGCCACTCATCATAATACGATGCCATCGGTCGCTCTAATTATTAATAAATGAACAGCGGGTCACATTCCGCGGGACATCTCATTAGCGTCGCGGGCACAATGCGCCGCGCCCATTGTACCGCCGCTCCAATACCACAGTAATAACGGCCACTCATCATAATACGATGCCATCGGTCGCTCTAATTATTCCACACATTTCAATTAGCGTTTAGCCCAAGCGGGACGCTGCCACTACTTATGTTGGATTCTGAAGTAATAAGTTTATTGTCTTCTGATATTTGATATACTAGCTGTGCCCCGCGGTTTCAACCGCGTAGATTTAGTTTCATCCCTGCCTAGCTACCTGCCAGTGAAAGTCTCGTTAAAATCAGTCCAGCCGTTTCAGAGATTACCCGGAACAAACAGACAGACAGACAGACAGACAGAGAAAATTTTTATAACTTGGTGTATTTGTGTCAGTAGCGTGTATACTTTCATATGGATTTAGTGAAAAGCTGTTATTTTGGAATTACAAACAGACACTTCAATTTTATTTATCTGTATAGATTACTCTCTTCGACAACCATCACAAAACTTAAATGATGATGATGATATAATTTTGAAATATACCTACCGTGTCACGGGAGTGTGAATCGCATCATTGTGGTAACGTGTACTTCATGAAAATTGATACATTTGGTGATACTGGTGTCGTAGGGCGGTTGTCTCGTGGAGCTAATCTGTGCCTGACGGTGCTTTGTGGCGCCGCTCTGTGGCTCCTACTGGATGGACCGTCACTGTCACTTGCAATTATTCGGCCATCGCCTATCCCCCCCCCCGCCCTCCTCTTCACCCCGCCCCCTCGGTGGCCCTCTCTCCCCGCGCGGAGATTAAACGCTAAATAATTCGCCGGCAAGCGGAGCGACTGCATCAAAGGGCTTTTGTGACCGAAGGAGGCGCGGCTAATGGATAAAGTAAAGGTACGTCTTTAAAGTGAATAGATTAGCCGAGTCGCCGGCGCGGAGATACGCTCGTTAAAGGCACAAAATGGGGCGGTTAATGCGAATTTGAATAGTCCCCGCTTGTGTTTAGCCGTTATCTGCGAATCAATTAATGCTTTAATTGAATTTGTTCATTAACTCGACGGCTCGTTAGCTCGGCGCACGCACGACACTCACCGATGCCACACACTATTGCAACGGGTTCGTTCCCTTTTCAATTATGTAACACACAGGATTTACAAAAATACAACAAAAAAACAGAAAGTTGCTAAGGGAGACACATCGAGTTCCTCTCAAGTCTCCACTCTGAGGTTCTCTGAATTACGATCTACAATCATGTTTACTTTGTATTTTTATCATCGCGTTTCACCTGTAGCTCCCAGTGCGCGATAATACAGCGGCACAGGTTAGTATAAGTAGTCTCATCATAAGTATCAACGTGGCATCTATATATCTTCAATGAACGGTGGGTGTTATAGCACCTACGCCTACCTCTGGTCATGCCTTTAATAAATTAGTTGATTGAGTTGCTGGAACTGTGACAGTAGCAAAGTTTTTACAGCAAGTCGGGGCCGAGACATTCTCGCCTGTTTTACTAATTAACATTCTAATTGGATACTTGGGGACACCTTGAGGCCGGTCCGGGACCGACTCTACACGCCGAGATAGAGAACATTATGATCCCTATACAATTTGATGTTGTGATACATCACACAGACTATTTTTCAAAAACTCTATCCTCTATCCCCGGATCTGATCTTCTAAACCTCAAATTCTGTTATGTTATAAGTATTTTACTTCACACAGAAGTCAATTAATACTCAAAATATTATATCTGCGTATACAGACATCTCGTACGGTTATGGATCACATGTATGAACATTTATTTCATAATTCATTACAATAAAAGCGTTTACAATTTAATTAGCGCGGTCCAGCGTGTGAATGCGGCGCATATTAAGCGATACAAACGTACGTGCGTCGGTAATGAGATGCAAATGAGGCGCCGGTGGAGCAACCCTTCATTCGAGCGACTCACTTGCCTTATCATTACCGCCCGCGCACCTATACTTACGTTAATCCAGCGCTTTTCAACATACTAAATATGACCAGAGAGGCATTTTGTGACTAATGACTAGTGGTGGTACATTTGTGTCATGTCCTAACCGACGGTAATTGTGAAGTATGTGTGCGAGTTGGTCGTAATAAAGGCCCACAGTGGGTCCGCAGTCGCACTTCTGTACTGTATTTGTTTGGTCCATAGCTACCTACGGGCTACTAGTACCCAGGCATGAATCGTGCCTATTTTTTCACAAACCATCACCTACACTAAGCTGTGGTGTGTGAAGTGAACATAATATAAGCCGACAAGTAGTCGCAGCTTGTCCTAGTGGTGGCGGCCGTTGAACGGTAGCAATAGGTCGGGCCGGGGCGTGGAGCTCGTGTATAATGCAGCGAGGAGGCCCCGGAATAGCTCATTCATACTGGCGGTGCGACGCCGTCCGGCCCGGTAACCCGCTGACCGAGATACATCACCCCTGCTTTGCTGCACCCGATGCTAATACACGACACGACGAAGACGCTCCTAAATGTGACTCGGAGCGGCCGCTGTGAAGGTACACTGCACCAACACTAGCGGAATTAGTAGGATCTAAGCTTGTATTTCGTGATTGCAGTCAATACATACATTAAACCATCAGAAGAGCATATTTTAATTTAATTAAATGTCACAAATGTGTTAAGTCGGTGCGGAGATTGAGGTCGTGCTAGATATGAGTGAGATGCTCCGGTCTGTGGTTGTAATCACAACAATAGTACGCGCAAATATAACTTTATAAAAATATTTTAATCGATACTCCATTATTTTTCAGAAAAACAATTTTGAAATACAAAGTAAACCAGTTATGGAGAGGCGGTCGTTAGCAGCCGCAGCGGACGCCAGCCTCCACAATACAAGGGGACGCATCAAAGGAACGCCGGCCGATGTACATTTGTTGCAACCTGATATTATTGCAGCTGAAGCATGGTTGCAAGTGACATTGCTTTGACCTCAAGTGAGTCGCAATCAACAGATATTGCTCCAGTTCGTCATTTGGTTTGTGTATAAGCCTTTTAAATTTTTCCCGTCAACCTCTGTAGCGCATACTGTAATATTTTCACTAATTCTGTAACTTCGAAGTACGTAAAATATTGCAGCAGGAGCTAAATGATGTTTCATTAGATTATTAACGAATATAGGCGTGATAGAATATACCTATAATAATATACATACAAGATACGAAATAACTCTGTGACTTGAATGTGGGAGGTCTTCATAGTAATGTTTGCCACTGAATCGGGTGACACGAGAAAAAAAATTACAGTAAAATTAGTTACTCTTACATTAATTATTCTTCTTTGTAGGCTTGAAGTCACGTGACTGTTGGAGGAAAGACGTGTGCTGTACCTTCAATTCCACTACATCAAATGTTGTTAATGTCTGTATTAGTAGCAGCTCATTGACTGCATGCATGCCTACGATAAATTATCAAACCTGTGTGAGTACGGCGGCCAAATAACATCCAGCAGCGTGCCCTCAAGTGTGTTATTTATCACCGGTAATGTGGCAAACGCATTGATTGTCTGAACAGGCAGCTCAAGTCATGTAACACATGGCGGTTAATGGTATTAAGAAGGGCGGCTTCCCACTTTAGTCGAGAATCTTTGTACGCCCTTGACGCGCACCTACGGAAGTTATATAAATCTGGTAAATTTCAGTTATGACTTTATATATATGAGTCTTTTCCACCAATAATATAAGACGATTTGCCTTCTGTATAAGTATTTTTATTTGGCGGCCGGACCCGTGCTAATGGGGCGATAGCGATGATTAACGGCGGCTATCGCTGGTGAAATATGTTTAGTGCTTCACATTCTTACTACAGAGACGATAGGTTTGCGTGCGCACTGCAAGATAATATTGGCCCCTAAATAAATAGCCGTTGTATTATGTCTACAAATAAACGCTTTAATGTTGATATCGTCACGTGAACCTTACACGTGACGATATCAACATTAAAGCGTGTTAGCACTAATCAATGACCCCGTGTATCAGTTGGCGGAGTGCAGTGCCCTTGTCCTGTTGCGTCTCCCCTACACTTGCACTAATTGCCGAGGGCCGCCGCGCCAACACGCCGCGATACGACCGCCTCACATGGGGTCATCAAGTGCACGCGGCAATGATGAGAGAATTCGAACGAAGAACATTCTCCCATCATTGTTCAAAACATACATTATCCTGCTAACAATACTTTTATGCCTCTCAAATGTTAACTCCTGAACGGTATAATTAATTATTTGTATGCTTTGGGAGCTTTGCGCCGTAATGGATTAATAACTAAATACACTGCTAAAGTATAATTTCAATTAGTACTTTGATGGAACAACCAATAAGAACTATTATTTTTCGTCTTTATAAGTGCCGTGAGCTGAGTCGGGAGGTGCAGGCAGCATTCATTAGTCACGTGCCGCGTCCATGGCCGCTCGAGCACCGGCGCGCCCTCTCCAACCCCTTTCTCCAGCAGCGTTGTATGCTGACGTCGGCGGGACTCTCGCTCGAGTGCTGCGGCTCCACCACTCGATGAGGGCCTATTGTCTGTCGGCTGAACACGAAGCACTTCTGACATACACTTAACTTACATCGTATAGAGTTGATGTTACCACTAAACATACATCGCAATAGCAAACTACTAGTACCTAATATTGTACTGATATTACTTAACTTGGAGTAAATGCCTCTTAACTACTTTTATATCAAAAGTGGTATAAAAATAGGTAGCACGTTGACCCGCGGCGCCGGGTGTGTTATGTGTGATTGATGTCTTCCTTCTCGACACTAAATCAATAATATTATAAACAGTTCAGGATATAAATAGTGAGTGGAGCAGCAGTGCTCGCAGCATGGACACAGTGATTGATCGCGGAGCGCGGCGGGCCTTGGTCGGGGTGCCAGCCCCTCACTGCGGCTCTGCACATTACATGAATGGGATATTGTGGGGACTTACACAACTACAGATGTTTCATGATATAGGTATCTTCGACAATTGAATACGACTAAGTAACACCAGTATTTGTAAATGTCAATATTTTCTGTGTGTTTATTAGTTTGTTACTTCCTCATGCTCGAAAGAGTAGACGGCTTTTGGTGTGATTCCGAATTAGCTGTTCTGTTAGCCATACTGTATTAACAAATTGACTTTGTATTCAGTAATCAGTAGAGTCGACAGGCCACCTAATTGTTAATAGACCTAAAAGACGGCGTCATCAAGTGTATCCAACAAAGTGCGCCAGTAAGTTGGCAACAACTGGCTCTGTGCATATTTAAACGAACGATCATTGGAGCACTTATTTGCAACGCTCTCAACTTTTAGTTTCAGTAAATTAGCATACGTTACTGATATGCCTACACAATCTGCGTTATGTTTGTTGGATCACAAGTAAACACTGTGGTAAGTGTTTCTGTGCGCGCGAGCCACGAACACGCCAAGACAGACGTAGGGTATCATGGACCATGGACATGGTACATATAGGGTGTAATATCATACTATCATGTAACGACTTTATTATGGAAACTACGATGAGAAGATTCATAAGATCTGAGGAGGGTGTCAGGGTCTCACTGGATGCCCCATTCTGATGACTAAAGGTTGTGGCGCACCATGGGAGAGGAGAATGGCCAGCAATCAGCGCTGGTTGGCTCATCCTGCAATTATGAGAAGTCTAAGTGGATTGTAAATGTCCCCAAGTACCTCTTTCGTCGCGAGTTGCTTTGAATATCATTATAAATCAAGATTGCTATTGAAATAAATTCTAAAAAAAGTCATTTCAACTGGAATATTATGGAATCTATAATATTTAAGGTCCTGGCTCAGGATTCTGCTTGACGCAACACACTGACCATAGACGTCTTAGTGCACGCTAGTAACTGTGTTTATTACTAGGATAGTATAAGTATAGGTGTGGAGGCATCCATTAATTGCGGCAGTGAGTGGGCAGCCCCGACCCCGACAACCCCGGCGCTCGTGTCCTGCCGCCGCTCTCCTATTAATATTCAACGCGCTGTCCGTCTGACATCGCTGCCCCCAACTTGCACCTCGTTCTATTGTTATTTCCAAATATATTCTTTTATTCTGACAAATAAAAAAAGTCAGCCCCTTGTTTATCATGTTCAAATTGTATTGATACCCTCTAAGAAAACAATATCTTGTATTTTATGTAGTCGGTTTACACTGAGATTTCGTCACTTTGTATTTAACCTACCGTCTCCCAGCAATGGAGCGAGCAAGCAGGGGCCTTACCAGAGCTCGTTATTTAAAAATTGGAGCTGTCTGACTGGGGATTGTACCGCCACCCTAGAGAAGATCACAGCCAAATAATGCTACCTTAGACTATTGATATTGTGTTCCTGTGTTAAGTAGAGTCACCGATGCTCTATGGAGGGGTGGGGTAGGGGTGGGATTCCATTCTTTATGGGGCTTTGTTGCAAGCATTCATAGTCAATAGGCATCTATGGGCTGCAGTAGCCGCGTGCCAACAGCAGGCTTGTGCGCTTGTTTCTCAGCTTGGTGCGGTTGTTGTGTGTCGTGTGCTCAGCTCTAATATCTAAAACATACCACTGGTCTGCACTCAGTCGGGGCAGCAGTGGCTACTCAGTGCGCGAGAGTCGGTCCATTGCCAACGGTACTGCAATACTTACTTCTTCAATGAGTACTCAATTCTAGTAGTAAATTACTAGAATTGAGTACTCATTGAAAAAGTAAGTATTGCAGTATCAAACAGATAAATAATTGGTACTTATCCTAATTTTATTTTGGTTGTAAACTGTAATTATACATATTGTTATTACTAGTATCTTGTAGCGGTAGTGCTGCACTCTACCCTACCCTTCCTGTACTTACAGCGGTCCACCAGGGCGGTCGAATGCAGTACGACCCGTTTCACAGAAACGTTTGAGTGTTTTTGGCAAAAGTTGCTAATTGTTGGGTTTGTGTGAATTGATTTATTCCAAGTTTGAATTACGAGTACAATAGAATTGCCAATTATGTACAGTATTTGATTTAAGATAATTCAATGAGTGTCATCGGCAGTTTATTGCGCCGGTGCTACAATTTGTCTCAGTAATCACCGTCAACGATAATCGGTGCGATATTCAATTAGCAGCAGGTGCAGCACGTTAGCTCCCGTCGTGATGCCTCGTCCGATCTCGCCTGCCTCAATACTCCTCAAGATTACACGTCGTTTATCTAATATCTACATAATTTATTTTGGTCTTAATTAAACTGTTGCAACAGGAAGAAATAAAATCTCATTAATTTATGATATACTTACACAAGTCACTTTTACCGAGAGGGTTGTCAATAAAGGAGAACCTCAAAAAAATTTATGTAAACATGATATTTATTAAGTAACAAATAGAGTTCGTATCAACAAAGGCGCAGGTGCCAGTCACATGAACACGTCCACGTCGAGCGCCGCGCTCTCGTCCTCGAAGGTGACCACCTTGCCCGCCGCCCCGCCGCCGCCCGCGCCTCGGCCTACGTGCAGCTCGAACAGTTCACCGCCCGTCCCGCTCAGGTTGAACTCGCTCAGGCTCCTCGGCACGAAGTACTCCACGCATCGCTCCGAGTAGCCCGCCGAGCGCCGCGCCGGCGTGTCGCGCTGGAAGCTCAGATCGCCCAACGGGGAGCACTTCCGACGCGGGAGGCTGTTGAACTTGGTCGGGTTGGCGACGTCCACCTTGAAGGAGACCTGCGGGCGAGCGAGCGCGGCGGGTCAGGAGCGCGGCGCGGGGTGTGCGGCGTGTGCGGGGTGTGCGGGGGTCGGGTGGCGCGGGGTGTGCGGGGGGTGCGGGGGGCGCGCGGGGGGCGGGGGGTGCACGGCGCGCGCGCCCAGCGCCGCCAGCCCGCGCGCCGCCGCGCCCGCCGCGTCCTGCGCCAGCTCGAAGCTGGCCGCCACGACGACGACGCCGACGAGGATGTAGACGCAGCACACGCCCACGGCCGCGTCCTCGGCGCGCGCCGACACCAGGCTGGCGTGCAGCCCGGGCCGCAGCGACCCGAACCCTATCGTCGCGAGGCTCGCGAACGAAAAGTAGCACCCGTCGATCAACGTCCACTTCTCCGTCGTGTGAAATACTACCGTCCCTAGTGCAACGTACGCCACTATCAACAGCAAGCTGAGTGCGATCGGCACCCGCGTGTGGTCGCGACACGTCCAATGGTAGCCCCCGCGGAGGCTGTCCAGGTTGAGCGCGGCCTGGAAGGGAGTCCGCGAGCCCTCGGGCTCGTCCCGTTTGTCACAGTCACTGAGCTTGCAGTCCCTGGGGTCGGCGTAGTGCGGGCCGCTGAGGCAGTCGACGCCGGCGTGGCGGCGCGGGGGACGCCAGGGGGCGGGCACCAGCCGCGAGTACAGCGCGCGCAGCGGCCGCGCCAGCGCTGCGCCCAGCGTCGACAGGTACACCATGATGATGGGGATGCCCACGCACGCGTACGCCACAGCCACGAGCTTGCCGGCCGACGACCTGGGCGTCATGTTGCCGTGCCCTGTCGACATGTATCGATCTATATTCGACACATATTGAATGGAACCGAGGAGACATCGGCATCGACATATGCAGAAAAATTTAGTTGAAGTGTCTGTTTGTAATTCCAAAATAACAGTTTTTCTGATATACGTAACTCACATAAAATACATTTTTTAAATTTGTTCTCTGTCTATCTGTATGTCTGTTTGTTCGAGGTTATCTTCGAAACAGCTGGACCGAATTTAGTGGGAGTTTCACTAGCAAATAGCTAATGTTACAAAGAGTAACTAAGGCTACTTTTATTTTAAAAAGCATAAGGGTTCCGCGGGACACTCATTAAATGAACTCTACGCGAGTGAAACCTCGGGGCACAGCTAGTCTAAAATAATTCTTTCGATACACTTAATGCATGCTAGCACGTACTAGAAGAAAATACTTAAAGAAAGCATTGCTGACCGATGGTGGTGATGAGTGTGAGGGCGTAGAGGAAGCTGGTGGAGAAGGTCCAGCGATAGTGGTTGTGGTCGCTGGCGCGGCTCTCGCGGCTCATGGACTTCACCAGCACCTTCTGGAAGTCCATCAACTCCTTAGCTGCCAGCTTCGTCCAGTTCTCCTATATAACCACAAGCACATCGCAGCGTTAGTCATGCACATGTACCCCGAAGAGTACAAAACGATCTAGAGTCGACAGTGGTTCAGACAGTAGACACCTTGTAGAGTATGTTGAGGTCCTCGGTGATGGCCCAGAGCCGCTCGACGGTGGAGGCGCGCAAATCGGCCGCGGGCCGCGTGGAAGCGGCCACGGCTCCCTCCCCGCTCGCGCCCCCCTCCCCGGCGTCTCCCCCCTCCAGTGCCAGGAACAGGAACCCGCCGAGCAGGTTGTACGTGAGCACCAGGAAGCACATGGCCAGGCACGTGAGCGGCGAGGCGCGGCGGCGGTGAGCGCAGCGGCAACACGCGCCCCACCCACCTTCGACGCGATCCCCCATCCCCCCCACTCCTCCCCCCATCCCCCCCACTGCACTCACCGCCCGCGCGGCGCGCGCCCCAGCCCCACCCGCGCTCTGTTGGTCATCCTTATCACCTTCACAGGACACACCAAACTGGAACAACACCAACAGAATGTATTCACACAAAAAGAACAGACATCCCCCCGGTCACTCCGCTCGCATTAGAACAAACGCCTTTAAAACGCATTAAAACAAGAAAAGTATGGAAAGAGGAAACCAGTTCGGTCGGTAACTTGTAAGTGATAGTTCCCTGATGAGTGATACTTTCCTTCTTAACATCGCTCTCTCCTACTAACAGTCTGTCTGCATATTATGTGTTATTCCAAGATAAAAAAACCTAAGTCCCGTTTTGTCGGGTTTTTGCGAAATTTTTCTCTGCGAAGCTAATTATGTGTCACGTAGTGACCTGTACGATGCGTCTTGAATAGTAAATGTAGAAAGACCCTAACCACTAGCTCGCTCAGGGTTGCCACACTGTTGTTGTTCAATTCCGCCAAGGTTTCATTTTAGTTATCTACCTTGTATTAAGCCATATATTCCAAATTTGGAACAATTCATGCATGGATGTCCTTCTTGTAGATTATTCTCAGGTGGCTAGTTACTGAAACAGTGATGATGACAACTTTTTTGTGCCTAAACTTTATGAATTATTTTCCTTTTGAAATATTTACAATTGAAATTTTTTTAACACTCCCCGATCAAAACAAAGAGTTCGTGGTATATATTATGTATATGTGATGTGGTTGTATGTTATGTTAATCTGCAATCACTGTGTAAAGTGTTCGGCATTAAACGCGATGGAGGGCTGGCGCGCTCGTAAACTGTCGCGCTCTACGGAGAGCCCTGCCACCTAGTACACCCTCCCGCCTTGGGCCCCACGTGGCCCCTGCCAGCAATAATAGGATATAGATTTTTTGTCATTTTCATCATGGTTGATTGGTTGTGCACCTATAATCCATGAGCTCCGGAAGCAAATTACCATTTACACTAAGCGTCTGTGAATGACAATTCAACTCTATAAATGACTCCGGTCCTGCTTCAAGAACAGTGAAGTGTGTATGTAAAATTGTTTTTTAAAATTTCGGATGCATCGTAAATACTTTGAACAAAACTTAGTGAAAACTTGTGAAGATCACAAAAACAATAATCACTTCGTAAAAGAGACAATATCGGCGACTGGCGCAGCATGCCTTATGTTGTGTTCGCGATCTAGTACATCATCTCCCTGGCCTTATCCCATACATTGTTGGGGTCGGCACTTGATTCAACCCGATGTGGCTGATCACCTGATTTTTATACGAAGCGACTGCCATCTGACCTTCGCAACCCCATTTAGGAGGAAAATCTGTGATCTGGGTTAAACCAGTTGTCAGATTATTTTTAGGCCTCCGACTGACCTGTAACAATTGCCAAAGACAATATCGGCGACTGGCGCAGCATGCCTTATGTTGTGTTCGCGATCTAGTACGTTATCAGGGAACCCAGCGGCACGAGTCACGACACCAACGTTCCCCACTCACTGGGTGAATGTGCCACACGTATCCTGCTATGCACTGCTTTATTGACATAAACACGACGAGTAAATCATCCCACATGTACATTTATCTAACACAAATAAGATTTGCAAACATTCTTGTCCCGGCGAGGCGGCGTGGCCTCGTGTGACGTCATTATGTTGTCTTGTATTGTACTGCGTCGGAAACATGGCACTAATCATATCAGGAGAATGATCTCGAGCTCTGTTACCGCACGTTACACCCGTGTGCGTGTGCGTGTGTGAGAGACAGCCTCGTCTCCTACTTTATACAGCCTATACCTACGGAAACCAAATTATCATCGCTCATTTTTCTGATGCCTACGGAAGCTTAACCGAAATGTTGCGTGTAATACAAATGATATTATGATAAAATTCTTCTAATGGTGCTCTTCAAACTTCATTATTATACCTACCTTATTAGTTATGTATTGTGTTACTTATAAGTAGAACTGTCGTGTATTGTACCTAACAGTAGAGTGCGCTCAAGGGTACCCTTGGCGGTTGGTGAGGGTATTCTGTAAAATTAATTCTTTTATTAATTCTGTAAATTACCCGAAGCGGGGGTGTAGGGGCAGCGTGCAGGGGGCGCGTGGCGGTGGGGGGGCGGGGGGTATATCAATGCGCCGATACACTACAAACTACTGATTAATGCTACCTTATGTAAATGCCTCGCCGGCGAATAACAAACGGGCCAGGATTTGTGGTCCACACTCTACATACATTACCAGCCCCTGAATACATCTAAATCGCGTAACGTGCCCGACTCCATAAATAATTCATCTTAAATTATGTTTGTGTAGGGAATTTAATTTAATTCTGCATTATTAGCGTTTAGTGCGAACACTGAGGTGTAATTTATAAGAAAATTACAAGGAAAGGTGTTAGTGATGCCGGCTCAGTGCGGGGCTCAGTGTGGGGCTCAGTGTGGGGCTCAGTGTGGGGCTCAGTGTGGGGCTCAGTGTGGGGCTCAGTGTGGGGCCGATGATATATGAGACAATGTGGAGCCTAGGGGGGCCTGCACGGCGGGCGAGGCCGGCGAGCTGCGCACCACCTTGTTTTACAATTTTTTACATTTCAAGTATTACTGTAAAGTAGTCTAACTTAAATATATCAATAAAGATATCTTACAGGAGTGTAACACAGTGAATAGTCAAATGACTTCCTCCACTTAAACCTCCTCCTGACATACATTATAATGTAGTAACTACAGGTGAGGCAGAACAGAGAAATGATTACAGTCGCGAGCTCTCTGACCGGCGACAATGAGTGCGGCGCTCTGCGACGCTCCGAGGCTCTCGTGATGCCTCCATGGTGTCGGAGCCAAGTGATTCATCACTCTGAACTTAAGTTATTGATTCCATTACCGAGATCAGGTGTTTGTGTCCATTCTCAGGGAGCATTGTTGTGGTAGCGCGACCACCGAGCCGCTACAAGTGCGTCGAGATTATGTGGACTGTCGTCAATAAACAATGCAATACAATAACAATTTATCAATAACTAGTTGTGTCCCGCGATTTCACCCGCGTAGACCTAATTTCATGGGTGGCTTTATTTTTAGATGCTAAGTGTGAGAATGACACCTATTATCAATGCTAAGATGGTCAACATTGAAATAAATGTTTTGTGCTATTTTATACAGATATCTATCTAATGCCACAAGCTCTATCTGCCATAGGCTCTCTCTCATCTAAGTGGTATATAACCACGCACACGAAGTCGCGGGCACAAACTAGTAGTTAAAATAATACATTATTTAGAGTGTATATTATTATAATTGGTGGCCCGCACACACACAAGCAGTTAGGTAGTGCTAGTGCTGTGTCAGTATTATAATATTTAGTATTCCGTGGTCTGACTCCACCATTCACACAGGGGTATGGTTAGTGCGCTTTGCTTGAGTTTTTAAATATGTAGTAAGACTCCACAACAGTGCGGATTTATTAAACGGTGCACCCAACGAACACCTGACTGTAGTGCCTAATGATGGCGGCTCTGCGACCAGGCTTGAATACATTTGTGCTATTTTAATGAGACTGGTGAATGAAGATGAAGCGGATCAGGTTTAGAGTGCATTGCACCCTATTCACAGTGTTCAATGGCTGCCTCGCGAGGAACTCCGCGCAACGAATGTTCAATGACGTTTCTTTAATATCAAATGCTTACATAATAATTGAAGTAACGAATTACGTGCACTCAAATAATGTCGCCAGTATAAAGCCCAGCTAACTCTTCTAGTGTGATATTATTAGGCAGCAGTGGTATCTTTAGCTCCGTCCAACTCTCCAATAGATATATGGACTGCAATTGAGCAGGCATGTATGATATCTGCCCTCAGTTGTCTCCGGAGGGAGAGTAACGACGTGGAGCGCCGTCTCCGGCCGGTCGACGGTTCAAGTCGTTTGGCGGCAATGGGCGAGATAAGCCGAGCGCGCGCCCGCTACGACGTGTTGACTGGCTGCACATATATCACACCACGCTCCCGGCAAATACGCCCGCAATATTGCCACATATAGATTGTACGCACATTTATATAGCTGCCTAAAGTAATGCCAAGCCACTGATAAAAATGTTTCGCTAGTGTGTGTAACCAAATATAGCAACTCCAATGAGAGTTTACTCACATGACTCCTAAACACACTGAAATAAGTGCTTCATTCTAATAAACATACAACATCGAAGATCATCCTATACATCACACATTGATGTAGTAATATGTATAAGTTGCTTGTCCTAACTTCTTGAATGCCTGATACTTCGACGTACAGCCTAAAATGCTGATCGAGTATTTCCGTGACGAGTGCAGTCATTCCAACTGCAAGCAGCTGAGATCAGCCGGTGATGGCGACCGATGGCTCAGCCAATTTGATTCTAAGAGAATTGCGTTCCACGTGATTTATCATTGATCCCATTTGAAGATCGCGCAAGTTTTTACCCTCAACACTAATAATATTGCGATGGATAAGTATACGCCTGAGTGACAGACGTATACATACACTAATTGATCATATAGTACGGCCCCATGGTTTTTGCAGAGATGGAACACTTACGTTAAGTACCATTCTATAAAGAGTTTCTTAGCATCAAATAATAATATGTTATAATAAATAATATGTTATAATAAATAATATGTTATTTGGATACTCAAACTTCAATCAATGGAATTGTGGTGTTCGACTCGGTTGCTGTGTTATGGGGTGGACCAGTTGAGACGTGTCTAAATTGGAAATAATATTAATCAATAATCCGTTTTGCTGACAAGTAGTCTCATAGAGGGTAAATCTACCATGTACTCACTACGACCTATACATTGTTGTTGTCGGCACTCGATCCAACTGGATTTTACTCGAAATGAGTGAGAACTTTTAGTAGTTTTTATAAAGTTTCGTATGGAGATGATACAACTGTTCTCTAAATACTTATATTAAGGAAATTATTAATTTAACACGTTACGAAAATGTTAAACTATTTCAAACGTTTGTTTTCGTTTTTACTTTTTACTCTGTAGTGAGTAGTTCGATTATCGAAATACTATCAGTCTATTACTATCGAGAGCATTGTTTTCAAATTACTAGCATATTTCGAAGGGGTTCGGAATAGAAGTACACGTGGAACTACGAAAGTCAGATGGATTACAACTTTTAAGGACTTATCATCAAAGCAATACGTTAATTAACTACAAACATGTGATGAGTGCCCGGTATCCTCACACCCATATTGGCAGATACAAAAACAACGAATTATTAATGTAATATTGATAATTAATGAGTATACTCACTAGCGCTTAAACTATATTTTCTCGTCACCAGTCTACAACTGGCTGCACCACTGCCTCCAACCAGTGCACCAGTGGCCGCCGCCGACACCGACCCACACCACCACTGTTAAAACTTTTAAGACTTTTCCATCATACACCAACACAAGCTGCGAGTAGTAATTGTTTATTATCACGAGAACACCAACACTTTGTCAACCAGCGGCGGCGAGTTATTACGAACGTAGTGAGGTATAGGAGACACGGCGAGCGTGGGGCACTGGAGCGGGCGAGCGGGCCCTCGGCGCGACACTGCCGGCTTCGGCCGCACCACTACACTCGCACGGTGCGCGCGCACACGCACACACACACAGGTGATGGCGAGAGGGTGGTCAGCTGCAGCTGGCTGGTGGCTGCTATGACATTACTGGTAACGCGCATAGCCGAGAATGGGTGCAGCACATAGTTGGAAGGTCAAGGCTTTTACAGCAACAGCTTCGTTTATGTCTATCTAGCTGAAATTCGGTGAGCAAAATGCTAAATAACAACCATAATCATGTCTAATATGAGCGAGTAAGAGTTTTATGTGTTTGTATGAGACGTCAATACTTAAAGATTTAATAAAACGTCATCAGAAGTGTAGCGCGAACACGTATTTATCGTTTATTGAAGTAGGTAGTAATATAATAATAAAAAAATAATATTGGTTGGGTTGGGTGTTGCTAGGTCTCTGCGTACCATCTGCGGTGGGCTCGCGTCTCTACTGACTAGTAGTATCGATAAAGTAGACCAGTTGCAAACATTGCATTGCAGGCATAAGCCGTCAGCTGACTTCCAGACAAAGATCGTCTCATGCTACACATTTGTATGTAACGGCATTTTTTTTTTTTTTTAAGAGTAAAACATATTTGGTGCAATGGAACTTTGGTCTATGGCTTCTAAATTAATTTGTGATTTATTTTGTCTATATAGTGGTATAGTAAAAAAAAAATTATAGCTACGATTAAATCGTCAAACACTGACGACTGCAAGTAGTCCTGAGAGTGGACCGGCTGTCATGTGCCGTTCGCTAATATTGACTCTGAAAAATTAGCGGCCCCCCACCTTCATGAACTTCTGCCTTCATGAACACATGAAAATACTAGTGTTTTATCAGATAAACGTTTCAGCTGTATGTAATATAATATAGTGCAACGTGTAACAGTACCCGGAGCGGGGCTTGATGTGGGCTGTAGTCGGGCGCTCGTCGTAAACCGCTCAATCGCATTATCTCGCGGCAACGTCGCGATCACGACACTTTGCCCAATATCGCCACGCCGCTTGACCTCCCTTTATGGCTTTCATTTAATCTGCTGACCTTTGCGAGAAACTGTACTTCTATCAATGCCCGAGTCCCTGGAATGACGTGGAATATGAACGAACCATTGAATAGAATACATTATACACTGACTGCGTAGAATTGATTACTTTCATAAAATTATGATCCATTTTTTCTCTTTAATTTTCTAGGTGTGGCATGGATGGCATTAAGAACTTAATTGGTTTAATTATTTTGTCGTCTACAAAAACAATAGTTCATTATAAGAGCGTTTCTCTTTTTTGTACTGCCACTATGCATTTGCGGCTTGCCCCCGAATTACAACATAAATAGCCTTTGAACTTTGCTAATAAATTCTAAAATACTATATCCGAGTACATAGACGATAGTCATACAGGGCAGGACTTGCGCACACTATATGTGTAATTGTATCAATCCCGTTCATGTAAAGGGAACACATTTTATTATAAATTTTTATTTTTATTTTAAAACCGGGGAGTTTGTGTCAACGTGTCAACAAAAACCTGCTTCCAGTTTTCTTCAACCCGAAACCACGTTTTGTATCTAAACTGAAACTTTTCAATTGTTAGCAAGTAGCGCCATCTATGTAATGAGCGGAGAAAATCAGCTACAAAGAAACGTGATTTTTTTTTTTTTTTTTTTTTTTTTTTTTTTTATTAATACTGGCGAAAGGAGGGTTTTGATCTAATGCTACAAATGTTTAGAATTTTATTTTCTTAATTTGTTGTTTTTTTTTTTTTTTTTTTTTTTTGGCGCTGCACTAAATATGACTGTTGGCAAAACGCGCTATCGAGTGTTACGCTTTTGATAAATATAAATGGTGTTCCGAATTCTCGGGTTGGTTGGTTGGTTGGTTGGTTGGTTGGTTGGTTGGTTGGTTGGTTGGTTGGGTTAGGTTAGGTTAGGTTAGGTTAGGTTAGGTTAGGTTAGGTTAGGTTAGGTTAGGTTAGAGCGGCCAGGGTGCCAAGGCAGCAACCTCCACGTGGTGCACCCTGGGCAACGACGGTTGACAACATTCCTCTAACGGGGCTCTGTTGTTGACCGGCGGCTGATGGCTAGCCAATTGGGGGGGGTACACTTAACAGGGAGTTTACACACACACAGTTACACTTAACATGCAAAAACCTCACACATTTTTCTTGCACACACACCTACAGTACACAACAGCTACACATCCACATGCAAAAACCACACGCACAAGCAGTTACACAAACTCAATCCTAAGATACTCTGGTCGATGGGATGCATGGCTGGCGAGATGGCCAGTCCCGACAGTGCACACACACCACCCACACTCTACAGATACACTACACATTACACACCCTCACGTTCACACACTCACATACTTCACATGCAAAAACCACTCTACTGTTACACAACGACGAGAAGGAGAGCAAAAACCATGGAAATAAGCAGATTGGTAACAAATCTCCAGGCGGGTAAATCCCGCCCCGAAGCCTCGGCTTCGGGCAGCCCCAGCGTATCTGGAGGGGGCACAACCTGCTTCGGAGGTCAGCACACCGCTGGCCCCCGTGAACGACGACCTTGCAATACCACAACGGAGAACGAGACCTCAGGAGATACCAACTCCCGAGACGAAGCCCAGAGCAGGCGTTTTTGGGCTCGTGACGGCGCAGAGGGCAGTCGTTCGACAAGCCCCTCGTCTGGTGAGGACCAACCCGGACGGGAAGAGACGGCGTGGGAACCGACGGTCACCATTAACCGCCGGGCACTGGCGGCACGAAACCGCCCAAAGCCGCCGCGAGATGGTCGTGGCCGCTTCATGGCCAAGTCACAGCGGGCCGATGTAACACTGCGGCCGGAAATACAGGAGCCGAGCGAGAGCGACACCTCTTTCGCATCTGCTGCATCGGCACGCGTGGCGAGGCCCTGTTCCATCCCCCAGCCCCAGTTGCCTGTGGCGCAAGCCAGCCGCAAGGAGGAGGAAGAGCGCAGGCGAAGGGGCATCGAAGAAGAGATACGTCTGCGAGACCCGACGGCAGCAGCCTACAGAGACATCATCGTCACGGAAGCAAAGAAAATCTGTGACGTTGCTGCCAAGTCGGGTCGCCTTAAGGGCACCTGTGTTCGCGCCCTCAAATCGGCTGCAGCGGCAATAGAAGTGGCGGGTACCAAACTTTTTGAGAGCACCGCCACTCTTGAAATGAAAAAGCTGCAGGCGGAAGTGGATCGCCTGCAAGCTGAGGTAGCACAGGCAGCAGGTGTGCGGGCGGACAACGACCGTCTGCGCACCGAAATGGCCTTATTGCAAGCGGAACTGACCACGCTAAGGGCCAATGAAAGTAACATCAGGCCGCAGCAGTCGACACTTGCATCCGTAGCGCCGCCACCACCAGTGCAGGACGTGGCCGCCTCGGTGATGGCGGCAATGGAACAGAAATTAGAGGCATTGGAAAGGCGCCTCTGCCCCTCTCAAGGGGAGCGCGGAAAGGGAACCAGACACCCATCGTCTATCCAAAAGACAGCCGTGGCTGGGCCGCCAGGGGCCGAGTCGTCCAGGCGCAGCAGGCGTCGCAAACGAGGACGACGGGCTGCACCTGTCCGAGAGCTACCTGGCGTGGCGAATGAGCGCCTATCGGTAGCCCAAGCGGCTCCAACCACACCCGAAAGCTGGGCCACAGTGGTAAGGAAGACAGGTGGTCAAAAGGCAGGTGGCCAAAAGACAGGCGGCAACAAGGGAACAAAAGGGAAGACCCCTAAAGGCCCACCACTAACAAACCCAGCCAATACCAGCAGAAAGACGGGCAAGGTGGCTCAGCCTAGAGTGGCAAATTTACGCGCTCCCAAAACGGCTGCAGTGATGATCACGCTGCAGCCTACTGCAGAGCAGAGGGGGCTAAATTATGCCTCGGTCATCGCCGACCTCAGGAAGAAGATCTGCCTCCCGGACATCGGGATCCCCCACGTCCGCATTAGGAAGGCGGCAACGGGGGCCCGAATTCTGGAAGTGGCGGGGTCGGCGAATGACCAAAGGGCAGAGGCTCTAGCCGAAAAACTACGGCAGACACTGAGCGCCGATGATGTTCGGGTGTCCAGACCCGAGAGGCGCGCTGAGCTGCGCATTTCCGGGCTGGACGACTCAGTGTCTGCCAGCGATGTGACTGCGGCGATTGCCCGAGCAACAGGCTGTGCAGAGGGGGTCATCAAGACCGGAGAAGTCCGTGCGACCCCCTCAGGCCTTGGAGCACTGTGGGTGAGCTGCCCGATTGCCACCGCCAAGGCGCTCACTGCCTCGGGCCGGCTGCTAGTGGGTTGGGTGAGCGCCCGAGTGACGCTCCTGCTGCGCAAGCCCACCCGCTGCTTCCGGTGTCACCGGAATGGGCACGTGGCACCACAGTGCTCATCGTCTGTGGACCGCAGCGATTTATGCTACCGCTGCGGTAAGCCCGGCCACAAGGCGCGCGAGTGCTCAGCGGCACCGCACTGCGCCCTATGTGCCGAAGCGGGCAGACCGGCGGATCATGTGGCGGGCAGCAAGGCCTGCAAAGCCACACCGGTCAAGCCGGGCAATCGCCGTAAGCCAGCGCCCACGGGGGGTACAGCCCCCGCCGCTGCCAAACCAGCTCAGCCAGCTGGTCAGGGGAAGGTGACCGCCGATGGCCCTTAGTCGCCCTACGAAGGTCCTGCAGGGGAACCTCAACCACTCCGCTCGGGCTCAGGATCTTTTCCTGCAGTCCCTGCTGGAGTGGTCGGTGGACATTGCGGTGGTGGCGGAACCCTACTTCGTTCCGTCCAGGTCAAACTGGGCGGGCGATGCTACGGGAACCGTTGCCATCGCAAGCGCAGGGGACCTCACCCTCAAGGAGAGGGGCCAGGGTTTCGTCGTCGTGGCCTGGGGGGGATTCGCCTTCATTGGCGTGTACTTCTCCCCCAACAGACCCCTCATTGACTTTGAAGCCTTCCTGGACGAGGTTGGGGCGGCGGTGAGACGAGCTTCACCGCTGCCGGTATTCGTCCTGGGAGACTTCAACGCCAAGTCAACGGTGTGGGGCTGTCCGGCCACGGACGCTCGCGGCGAAACCCTCGAGGAATGGGCGGCTATCATCGGAGTCTCCGTCCTAAATCGGGGCTCTGTCAGCACCTGCGTGCGGCAGCAGGGAGAGTCTATCGTGGACATCTCGTTCGCATCTCCTGCTGTCGCGACGCGAGTCCAGGGCTGGCGGGTCCTCGATGGGGTCGAGACGCTGTCGGATCACCGCTATATCCGGTTCAGCGTCTCCCCCACGACGGAGGCAAGAAGCCGTCGTACCGGTGGACGACGGTCACCTTTCCCAAGGTGGGCGCTGGCTAAAATAGACTACGACTTGCTTGAGGAGGCGGCCATTGTAAGGTCTTGGTGCCAGCCTCAGTCGCGCACAGACGACGTGGAAGACCAAGCGGCGTGGTTCCAGGAGACGATGACGGAGGTATGCGACGCGGCAATGCCGCGCTCGCGGCGCCGGCCACCACGTAGAGAGGTGTACTGGTGGTCGGCGGAGATCGCAGACCTCCGTAGGGACTGCGCCGAAGCGCGCCGCGAGTACCAGAGGTGTCGCAGGCGGCGCGCGCGCGACGAGGCAAGCGAGGGCCAGTTGTACGATGCTTACACGTCTTGTAAGAAGACTCTGCAGCTGGCCATCGCACAAGCCAAGACCCGAGGCCGGGAAGAGATGCTGGATGAGCTGAACCGGGATCCGTGGGGTCGCCCCTACCGCCACGCGCGGAAGCAGATGCGTGAGCGGGCCGCCCCACTCACCGAGTCTCTCCAGCCCCGCCTCCTCAGGGAAGTCGTCGCGGCGCTATTCCCCGCCAGTGCTGATTTTCAGCCGCCGGGGATGGCGCCGCCACCCACCGGACGTGACACGGACGCCGCCCCCGTACCCCCCATTTCGGATGGCGAAATGGGGGCGGCGATCCTACGGCTCCGCGCCAAAAAGACCGCACCAGGGCCCGACGGGGTTCCAGGCCGCGCGTTGGTCAAGGCCCTGGACACGCTAGAGGCCCGCTTCAGGGGACTGCTCGACGCGTGTCTTGCGCGTGGACAGTTCCCCTCGATCTGGAAACAGGGCTTGCTAGTCTTGCTGCCGAAGGAGGGACGTCCTCCGGGCTCGTCGTCAGCGATGCGGCCCATCGTGCTGCTGGATGAGGCGGGCAAGCTATTCGAGCGAATAATAGCTGCCCGCATCACAGACCACTTACGCACGATGGGGCCCGACCTGGCCACCAGCCAATACGGCTTCCGAGAGGGACGCTCCACGGTCGACGCCGTGATGCGCGTGAAGTCCCTCTCGCAAGCAGCTGTCGCAGAGGGCGGGGTGGTGTTGGCGGTGTCCCTCGACATCTCCAACGCGTTCAACACCCTGCCCTTCAGCTGTGTGGCTGAGGCGCTCCGGTACCATCGGGTTCCGGAGTACCTCCGACGAGTCCTCGAGGACTACCTGCTGGGCAGGAGTGTCGTGTGCGTAGACGGGGCCGGTGAGCTTCTACGTCGGCGCGTCGCATGCGGTGTTCCACAGGGATCGGTGCTTGGCCCGCTCCTGTGGAACATCGGATATGACTGGGCGCTGCGTGGCGCTCTTCCGGCCGGGGTCGACGTGGTGTGCTACGCAGACGACACTCTTGTCACAGCAAGAGCGGCTAACTATGCCGAGGCGACCCTTCTGTCGGAGACCGGAGTGGCGATCGTCATAGACCGGATCCGGCAGTTGGGCCTAAAGGTAGCCCTCAGCAAGACTGAAGCCCTGTGTTTCCACGGGCCTCGAAGGAAGCCACCAGTGGGGACGCAGCTAGACGTAGGGGGCGTTGCCGTCGAGGTAGGGGCCGAGATGAAATATCTCGGCCTCGTACTCGACGGCAGGTGGAAGTTCCACGCGCATTTTAAGCGCCTCGCCCCCAAACTCGTCGCTGCGGCTGGTGCGCTTAGCCGGCTCCTGCCGAACACTGGAGGACCACGAACGTGCTGCCGTCGTCTGTACACCGGGGTGGTGAGGTCGATGGCCCTGTACGGCGCGCCGGTGTGGGCGGAAGCCCTGGATCGCCGCAATATGACCCTGCTTCGGAGACCGCAGCGGGTCATGGCGACCAGGGTGATCCGCGGATACCGCACCATCTCACACGGCGCGGCCTGTGTCCTGGCGGGGACCCCACCCTGGGACCTCGAGGCCAAGGTGCTCGCAGCCGTCTATCGGCGGAGTGCTGAGGCCCGAGCAGACGGCGGGGCCGCCGCGCCCGAAGACACGAGGCGCGAGCGGCAGCAGGCGCAAGAACGTTCGTTGGTCGAGTGGCAGGAGCGGCTCGCGGAGCCGGAGGCCGGGCGTCTGACCATTGAGGCCATTCGCCCGGTCCTCAAGGAATGGACGAGCCGCAAGCACGGGGCGCTTACCTACCGCCTCGTGCAGGTACTGTCCGGACACGGATGTTTCGGGAAGTACCTGCACGGAGTGGCGCAGAGGGAAGCGACCCCAAGGTGCCATGAGTGCGGCGGCGACGAGGACACCGCGCAACATACGCTGGAGCAGTGCCCGGCGTGGTCGGTGCAGCGCGATGTCCTCGCCGCCACTATCGGAGGAGACCCCACGCTGCCTTCCTTGGTCAAGGCCATGGTCGGCAGCTCTTTGGCTTGGCATGCGGCCGTGTCATTCTGCGAGAACGTCATCTCGCAGAAGGAGGCGGCGGAGCGGGCAAGGGAGGACGATCCTCTCGCAGCCCCACACCGCCGCCGCAGGACCGGCCGTAGGAGGCGAGCCGAAGAACGGCTCATGCCTCCCTAGAGGGCCGCGGGCGTCGGGACGGGGGTCTCGGCGCCAACGCATGGCCCTCGTGGTTGTAGGACGCTCTCGTGTTCCTGAAGCGTCCTCCCAAGTGTCAAGCCATCCAGCCAGGTGTCTGCCAGTCGCCGGGGGGGGCCACGGGACCGTGCGAAAGCGGTCCTGCGCCCGCCCGGAACGGCGATTGGTAGTGTAAAAGCCAGGAGATGCCAGGTATTTGTCGTTGCTGGGGGGGCCCTCGGGACCGTGCGAATGCGGAACCGCGCCCCCCATAAAGGTGACGGCACTGTAAAAGCCAGGAGATGCCAGATGCCAGGTATTTGTCGTTGCTGGGGGGGCCCTCGGGACCGTGCGAATGCGGAACCGCGCCCCCCATAAAGGTGACGGCACTGTAAAAGCCAGGTCTCGGTTCCGGAACCGAGAAAGGAGAGAAAAGCCAGGTTCAGCCAGGTACCAGGAGAGGGGTCGAAAAGACCAGTCGCTGGAGGGGGCGTCGGTGCGTGTATCTTGCGGTCCCGAGCCCCCCCCGTTCAGGCGATGTGGAGGAACACCGTGGATGTTTAGTGGGTGGGAGTCCCACATAACCCCCCTGCTGCCCCCGTGGCAGGGGTGCGTATCCATAAAGGATTTTACCACGTTAAAAAAAAAAAAAAAAGGTTAGAGCGGCGAACTATGCCGAGGCGACCCTTCTGTCGGAGACCGGAGTGGCGATCGTCATAGACCGGATCCGGCAGTTGGGCCTAAAGGTAGCCCTCAGCAAGACTGAAGCCCTGTGTTTCCACGGGCCTCGCAGGAAGCCACCAGTGGGGGCGCAGCTAGACGTAGGGGGCGTTGCCGTCGAGGTAGGGGCCGAGATGAAATATCTCGGCCTCGTACTCGACGGCAGGTGGAAGTTCCACGCGCACTTTAAGCGCCTCGCCCCCAAACTCGTCGCTGCGGCTGGTGCGCTTAGCCGGCTCCTGCCGAACACTGGAGGACCACGAACGTGCTGCCGTCGTCTGTACACCGGGGTGGTGAGGTCGATGGCCCTGTACGGCGCGCCGGTGTGGGCGGAAGCCCTGGATCGCCGCAATATGACCCTGCTTCGGAGACCGCAGCGGGTCATGGCGACCAGGGTGATCCGCGGATACCGCACTATCTCGCACGGCGCGGCCTGCGTACTGGCGGGGACCCCACCCTGGGACCTCGAGGCCAAGGTGCTCGCAGCCGTCTATCGGCGGAGTGCTGAGGCCCGAGCAGACGGCGGGGCTGCCGCGCCCGAAGACACGAGGCGCGAGCGGCAGCAGGCGCAAGAACGTGCGCTGGTCGAGTGGCAGGAGCGGCTCGCGGAGCCGGAGGCCGGGCGTCTGACCATTGAGGCCATTCGCCCGGTCCTCAAGGAATGGATGAGCCGCAAGCACGGGTCGCTCACCTACCGCCTCGTGCAGGTACTGTCCGGACACGGATGTTTCGGGAAGTACCTGCACGGAGTGGCGCAGAGGGAAGCGACCCCTAGGTGCCATGAGTGCGGCGGCGACGAGGACACCGCGCAACACACGCTGGAGCAGTGCCCGGCGTGGTCGGTGCAGCGCGATGTCCTCGCCGCCACTATCGGAGGAGACCCCACGCTGCCTTCCTTGGTCAAGGCCATGGTCGGCAGCTCTTTGGCTTGGCATGCGGCCGTGTCATTCTGCGAGAACGTCATCTCGCAGAAGGAGGCGGCGGAGCGGGCAAGGGAGGACGATCCTCTCGCAGCCCCACACCGCCGCCGCAGGACCGGCCGTAGGAGGCGAGCCGAGGAACGGCTCATGCCTCCCTAGAGGGCCGCGGGCGTCGGGACGGGGGTCTCGGCGCCAACGCATGGCCCTCGCGGTTGTAGGACGCTCTCGTGTTCCTGAAGCGTCCTCCCAAGTGTCAAGCCATCCGGCCAGGTGTCTGCCAGTCGCCGGGGGGGGCCACGGGACCGTGCGAAAGCGGTCCTGCGCCCGCCCGGAACGGCGATTGGTAGTGTAAAAGCCAGGAGATGCCAGGTATTTGTCGTTGCTGGGGGGGCCCTCGGGACCGTGCGAATGCGGAACCGCGCCCCCCATAAAGGTGACGGCACTGTAAAAGCCAGGAGATGCCAGATGCCAGATGCCAGGTATTTGTCGTTGCTGGGGGGGCCCTCGGGACCGTGCGAATGCGGAACCGCGCCCCCCCTAAAGGTGACGGCACTGTAAAAGCCAGGTCTCGGTTCCGGAACCGAGAAAGGAGAGAAAAGCCAGGTTCAGCCAGGTACCAGGAGAGGGGTCGAAAAGACCAGTCGCTGGAGGGGGCGTCGGTGCGTGTATCTTGCGGTCCCGAGCCCCCCCGCTCAGGCGATGTGGAGGAACACCGTGGATGTTTAGTGGGTGGGAGTCCCACATAACCCCCCTGCTGCCCCCGTGGCAGGGGTGCGTATCCATAAAGGATTTTACCACGTAAAAAAAAAAAAGGTTAGGTTAGGTTAGGTTAGGTTAGGTTAGGTTAGGTTAGGTTAGGTTAGGTTAGGTTAGGTTTACGATGCTTACACGTCTTGTAAGAAGACTCTGCAGCTGGCCATCGCACAAGCCAAGACCCGAGGCCGGGAAGAGATGCTGGATGAGCTGAACCGGGATCCGTGGGGCCGCCCCTACCGCCACGCGCGGAAGCAGATGCGCGAGCGGGCCGCCCCACTCACCGAGTCTCTCCAGCCCCGCCTCCTCAGGGAAGTCGTCGCGGCGCTATTCCCCGCCAGTGCTGACTTTCAGCCGCCGGGGATGGCGCCGCCACCCACCGGACGTGACACGGACGCCGCCCCCGTACCCCCCATTTCGGATGGCGAAATGGGGGCGGCGATCCTACGGCTCCGCGCCAAAAAGACCGCACCAGGGCCCGACGGGGTTCCAGGCCGCGCGTTGGTCAAGGCCCTGGACACGCTAGAGGCCCGCTTCAGGGGACTGCTCGACGCGTGTCTTGCGCGTGGACAGTTCCCCTCGATCTGGAAGCAGGGCTTGCTAGTCTTGCTGCCGAAGGAGGGACGTCCTCCGGGCTCGTCGTCAGCGATGCGGCCCATCGTGCTGCTGGATGAGGCGGGCAAGCTATTCGAGCGTATAATAGCTGCCCGCATCACAGACCACTTACGCACGATGGGGCCCGATCTGGCCACCAGCCAATACGGCTTCCGAGAGGGACGCTCCACGGTCGACGCCGTGATGCGCGTGAAGTCCCTCTCGCAAGCAGCTGTCGCAGAGGGCGGGGTGGTGTTGGCGGTGTCCCTCGACATCTCCAACGCGTTCAACACCCTGCCCTTCAGCTGCGTGGCTGAGGCGCTCCGGTACCATCGGGTTCCGGAGTACCTCCGACGAGTCCTCGAGGACTACCTGCTGGGCAGGAGTGTCGTGTGCGTGGACGGGGCCGGTGAGCTTCTACGTCGGCGCGTAGCGTGCGGTGTTCCACAGGGATCGGTGCTCGGCCCGCTCCTGTGGAACATCGGATATGACTGGGCGCTGCGTGGCGCTCTTCCGGCCGGAGTCGACGTGGTGTGCTACGCAGACGACACTCTTGTCACAGCAAGAGCGGCGAACTATGCCGAGGCGACCCTTCTGTCGGAGACCGGAGTGGCGATCGTCATAGACCGGATCCGGCAGTTGGGCCTAAAGGTAGCCCTCAGCAAGACTGAAGCCCTGTGTTTCCACGGGCCTCGCAGGAAGCCACCAGCGGGGGCGCAGCTGGACGTAGGGGGCGTTGCCGTCGAGGTAGGGACCGAGATGAAATATCTCGGCCTCGTACTCGACGGCAGGTGGAAATTCCACGCGCATTTCAAGCGCCTCGCCCCCAAACTCGTCGCTGCGGCTGGTGCGCTTAGCCGGCTCCTGCCGAACACTGGAGGACCACGAACGTGCTGCCGTCGTCTGTACACCGGGGTGGTGAGGTCGATGGCCCTGTACGGCGCGCCGGTGTGGGCGGAAGCCCTGGATCGCCGCAATATGACCCTGCTCCGGAGACCGCAGCGGGTCATGGCGACCAGGGTGATCCGCGGATACCGCACCATCTCACACGGCGCGGCCTGTGTCCTGGCGGGGACCCCACCCTGGGACCTCGAGGCCAAGGTGCTCGCAGCCGTCTATCGGCGGAGTGCTGAGGCCCGAGCAGACGGCGGGGCCGCCGCGCCCGAAGACACGAGGCGCGAGCGGCAGCAGGCGCAAGAACGTTCGCTGGTCGAGTGGCAGGAGCGGCTCGCGGAGCCGGAGGCCGGGCGTCTGACCATTGAGGCCATTCGCCCGGTCCTCAAGGAATGGATGAGCCGCAAGCACGGGTCGCTCACCTACCGCCTCGTGCAGGTACTGTCCGGACACGGATGTTTCGGGAAGTACCTGCACGGAGTGGCGCAGAGGGAAGCGACCCCTAGGTGCCATGAGTGCGGCGGCGACGAGGACACCGCGCAACACACGCTGGAGCAGTGCCCGGCGTGGTCGGTGCAGCGCGATGTCCTCGCCGCCACTATCGGAGGAGACCCCACGCTGCCTTCCTTGGTCAAGGCCATGGTCGGCAGCTCTTTGGCTTGGCATGCGGCCGTGTCATTCTGCGAGAACGTCATCTCGCAGAAGGAGGCGGCGGAGCGGGCAAGGGAGGACGATCCTCTCGCAGCCCCACACCGCCGCCGCAGGACCGGCCGTAGGAGGCGAGCCGAGGAACGGCTCATGCCTCCCTAGAGGGCCGCGGGCGTCGGGACGGGGGTCTCGGCGCCAACGCATGGCCCTCGCGGTTGTAGGACGCTCTCGTGTTCCTGAAGCGTCCTCCCAAGTGCCAAGCCATCCAGCCAGGTGTCTGCCAGTCGTCGGGGGGGGCCACGGGACCGTGCGAAAGCGGTCCTGCGCCCGCCCGGAACGGCGATTGGTAGTGTAAAAGCCAGGAGATGCCAGGTATTTGTCGTTGCTGGGGGGGCCCTCGGGACCGTGCGAATGCGGAACCGCGCCCCCCATAAAGGTGACGGCACTGTAAAAGCCAGAAGATGCCAGATGCCAGGTATTTGTCGTTGCTGGGGGGGCCCTCGGGACCGTGCGAATGCGGAACCGCGCCCCCCATAAAGGTGACGGCACTGTAAAAGCCAGGTCTCGGTTCCGGAACCGAGAAAGGAGAGAAAAGCCAGGTTCAGCCAGGTACCAGGAGAGGGGTCGAAAAGACCAGTCGCTGGAGGGGGCGTCGGTGCGTGTATCTTGCGGTCCCGAGCCCCCCCCGTTCAGGCGATGTGGAGGAACACCGTGGATGTTTAGTGGGTGGGAGTCCCACATAACCCCCCTGCTGCCCCCGTGGCAGGGGTGCGTATCCATAAAGGATTTTACCACGTTAAAAAAAAAAAAAAAAAAAGGTTAGGTTAGGTTAGGTTAGGTTAGGTTAGGTTAGGTTAGGTTAGGTTAGGTTAGGTTAGGTTAGGTTAGGTTAGGTTAGGTTAGGTTAGGTTAGGTTAGGTTAGGTTAGGTTAGGTTAGGTTAGGTTAGGTTAGGTTAGGTTAGGTTAGGTTAGGTTAGGTTAGGTTAGGTTAGGTTAGGTTAGGTTAGGTTAGGTTAGGTTTTTTTTTTTTTTTTTTTTTTAGTTTGACGCCCTTTAGGCGTCGCGCGTTTCCTCGGCCGTAGGCTGAGACTTTGTCTATCATATTTTAGAATTTCTGCCACTTATTATGGTGTGTATTTGTGTGTGTGTGTGTAGATTTTTCACTTATATTTCTTGTCGTCTTTTTACGTTACTCTTCTTTCTTTTAACTTACTCTTATTTCTTCCTTCCAGTTTACAGCAATCGTCTTCCCAGGGGCCCTGGGATGACGGCTGCGCGTGCGAGTTTTTATTGCAAACGGGTGGGCCATGTATCAACATGGCCCAGCCTTTTAGCTCTCTGGACAGCCGTTGTACATGTATATTCCAGGCCCCCCGAGAGGATGGGCTTGGCCAACCTTAGCGATGCTGTGCGACAGTTCTTCGACCCTCTTCCCTGGCCTGTCCCGCAGACACTCTTCAGCGCCTTCGGTCTGCACAGCGTGTCCAGACGCGACCTGCCATTTTGTAGCATCGGACCACAGCGGCCCGGTTTCTTCTGCTTTAAGCTTGGCCGGTTTCCCACGAAACCGGCCAAAGTTTTTTGCCATTTTATTGCCGCTGTGGTCTGATCCGGCGTGGCCGCGTCTGCGGTCCGCTGTCCCGTCGGCATTGTTGGGCGTCTGCAAGCTGAGCGCCCCAGGGGCGCCATGCTCACCAGCCTGTTGGTGATCGGCGTGACTCCACGTGGTGTCCCTAGGAGTACGCGATACTGGCCCGAGCCAACGAGTCCCACTTGCGCCGAACTGGACACTCCCGACTAAAAGCATTGTGGTCGGTTTTGTCCAGCTTGGCGCTGCTGCAATTGCAGCATCGCGGGACAACGTTGGCCAGCCAGTCCGCGCACTCGGACTTCATGTGGGCCCCTCCGCAGTGGCTACACGCGACGGCTTTCTGAGTACAGAAACGCCGCCCGTGCCCGTAGCCGAGGCAGCGCGAGCATTGGACGAGCGGCGAATAATCCGCCGCTCGGACCTTTTGCAGGTCCACGTGCACCGCGCCTGCCCCGGTCACTCTCGTCCATACTGCGGGGGACACCCTCATGACCACGTGGCCGGCGTGGGGGTTCCTAGCTTTCCGCCGAAAGCGGACCTCCAGCCGGACGTCTTCCTCGTCGAGGCCGTCAAACAGTTCCCTATTCTGGTTCCTCAGGGCGTTTGTAACGTCTTCGTCGCTGTTATACGACATCACGTCCCTGAGGACCAGAAGGGGGTCCTTGTTCTTGATATCCTCGACGAGGAGCCGATCACCTGCGCCTCTGAGGCGCTCCTTTACCTTTTCCCTATCCTCCTTGGAGGAGCATGCCACAATGATCTTTTGGTCCTTAGCCTTCCTTACCTTCTCGATCCTGACCCACCCGTCTTTGGCCTTTATGGCCTCGCGGAAGTGAGTCAGGACCTCCTCCCCAGTTTCCTGTGTGTCCCTGGAGCTGACCACGACCGAGTGCAGTGGGGCCCGAGTCGGGACCACAGGTTTCGGTCCTGCCGCCGCCACACCCGCGTACGTGGTCTTCTCCAGGGATGAGCCGTGTTGCTCCAATTTCCCTTTTAGCTCTTCCATTCTGGTGTTGTTTTCCCTAATTAATGTGGCATGCTCCTCCAATCGCTTCTCCAACTCTCCTATCCCCCTCTCCCAGGGTTGCTCTTTCGGCAATTGCCTGGGAGGCTCTTGTTCCGTAGCGACAGCCTCCTCCTTCTCTTTCTCCTCCCTCCCATTCCCTTTTTCTTTATCCATTTTGCTCCCGGCCTCCGCTTCCTTCACAAGCTGGTAGAGCCGGTCGATGGCCTGGATAACTCCCTCCTTGATATCCGTTCTCAGGTTTCGGGAGTTACCCAGGTGTAGCTTGGCCTTGTTCAGGCACGCCCGTGCTTCGGCGACTCTACCAGCGGGTGCCGGCTTTTTAGGTGGACTCTCGGAGGCTTCTGTGGGAGCACTGCGAACCGGTGCCGCCTTCGGCTTAGGCCTCCGAGTAACCGTCGAGGCAGCCACGGGGACCGGGGATGGAGAGGGGGACTTGATAAAGGTGGTTCCTGCCTCCTTCTTCTTCTCACTGTGTCGCACCACTTCCCTTTGGGGTGCGACCTCCTCTGGCGAGGGTGTGTAAATAATGGTCCTACGGACAGAACACATTGGGGTGCGAACGCTCCTCATTTTCAAAATTTAGACGACACAATATAATTTAACACAGAAATTAAAACTGTAAAATGACACTAAAGCAGCAGAAATTGTAAAAATGAGCGACAAAGTGCAGAGGATAAATAATCAACAATAAATAATTTGTAAATATTATAAGTTAATGAAACGGTCAATAATCTAATAATATGTCAATAATAAGGTTAGAAAGGAGCCCAATAAGACTCCTGTCGGTTAAATTTACAATTAAATTACAATTACAAAGATTACTAAAATTTGTCAAAAGGCCGTCTCAAAATAATTATATAATACAAACTCTTAACCTACGACTAGAAATAAACTAAAATGGGTGCCCGGGTTAGGTTAGGTTAGGTTAGGTTAGGTTAGGTTAGGTTAGGTTAGGTTAGGTTAGGTTAGGTTAGGTTAGGTTAGGTTAGGTTAGGTTAGGTTCACCCAATAGCCAGGGTCTAAGAATTTGGCTATGGTATCCCCTGCCTGTCGTAAGAGGCGACTAAAAGGGGGCCGGAGGGCCTGCTGGCGGTGGTCGGGGTGGGAGCTTTGACCACTGAGCCGCGGGCCCGGGAAGGTGGCAGCGCGATGTGGCTCGCGCTGCCTTGCACAGCGAGGTCTCTAGGGGCGGCGACTCAGCTGCCCCGGGGATGTGCCCCGGCAAAGTGTGGGGGGACACCGGTGCGATCTATCAGAGTACCCGGAGTCCCCCCTGAACACTGAGGATGGCCACCGGGGGGGTTTTAGTGCGGTAAAAATCCCACATACCCCGATCTGCCTCTCCCAGGGCGGTCGGGGACCTTTTGAAGGTTTCCCCCTCGTCAATAAAAAAAAAAAAAAAAAAGGTTAGGTTAGGTTAGGTTAGGTTAGGTTAGGTTAGGTTAGGTTAGGTTAGGTTAGGTTAGGTTAGGTTAGGTTAGGTTAGGTTAGGTTAGGTTAGGTTAGGTTAGGTTAGGTTAGGTTAGGTTAGGTTAGGTTAGGTTAGGTTAGGTTAGGTTAGGTTAGGTTAGGTTAGGTTAGGTTAGGTTAGGTTAGGTTAGGTTAGGTTAGGTTAGGTTAGGTTAGGTTAGGTTAGGTTAGGTTAGGTTAGGTTAGGTTAGGTTAGGTTAGGTTAGGTTAGGTTAGGTTAGGTTAGGTTAGGTTAGGTTAGGTTAGGTTAGGTTAGGTTAGGTTAGGTTAGGTTAGGTTAGGTTAGGTTAGGTTAGGTTAGGTTAGGTTAGGTTAGGTTAGGTTAGGTTAGGTTAGGTTAGGTTAGGTTAGGTTAGGTTAGGTTAGGTTAGGTTAGGTTAGGTTAGGTTAGGTTAGGTTAGGTTAGGTTAGGTTAG